>JAJPUD010001307.1:361210-380026 GCA_023553655.1 Myrmecobius fasciatus | reverse complement strand
TGTGAATATTTCCATGCATTTTGTTTTCCTTCTTAGGTTGTTTTTTCCTTCTTCTCTTTCTAGATCTGATATTTCTTGTGCAGTAAGATAACTGTATAGATATGTATACATGTATTGTATTTGTCATATAATTTATCCTATTTAGCATGTATTAGATTACCTGTCATCTAGGGGTGGGGGGTGGGGGGAAGGAGGGGAAAAGCTTGGGAAAATAAAAAGTTTTTGCAAAGGTCAATGTTGAAAGGTCACTCATATGTTTTGTAAATAAAAAGCTTTATATAAAAAAAAAAAGAGTAAAGGGGTCCTGAACCAAAGTTTTAGAACCTAATAGTAAAGCCCTGGCAAAAAGTGAACTCCAATAGTCTCTGAACTCTTCCCTTCCCCTCCTATATTTGCTCAAACCATTTCCTAGGCACAGCATGCATACCCTCACCCCTCCATCACTCTGTTGATATCTTTCCTCTTTTTCAGAACTTACATGAAGTGCTACCTTCTCCATGAAACCTGTCTGTATCTCCTCCCCTTCACCCCCAGGTAGATGTAATCATTTCTTCTTCCAGAATCTCTTAGTACTTTGCACTTCTTTTGTATCTCTATCACATTTTAATTTGCATTATGGTTATGTGTATGACTGATATATCTTCTCTACTTGATTTTAAATTTTTGGAGAGCAAGGACTATGTTCTATTCATCTTTAGATTCTATTTAATATATATTATTAATAATTTTTATGAATTCTTTCAAATTCATTTATTCATTCAACAAGCATTTATTGTGTTTACTATGTGCCCAGCATTATACCAAGTTTGAGAGAAAGATAAAATCAAACAGCTCTTTCCCTCAAGGAACTGATTATTTGGAGAGGGAAACAACATATATATATAAAGAATCAAAACATATATATATATAAAGAATCAAAACATATATATAATTTCCAAGGAGAGAATACTAGTAACTAAGGGACTGGGGGGGTAAGAAATACAAACTTGGGGGAGGGGACATGAAGATAGCTTTTTTGTAGAAGATGCTCTTGAGCTGAGCATTAAAGGAAGCTAAGGTAAAGATGAGAAGGGAGTGAATTCTAGGCAAAGGCACAGAAATTGGAAATGGAATACAGCATGGGGAAGACCAAGTAGGCCATTTTGGCTGGAACATATAATGTATGAAGGAAAGTATAAAGTAAGTAAAGGTAAACTGAATTTGGATTTATGCAGGACTTTAAAAGTCAAAGTAAGGAATTTGTACTTTTTCCTAGAGGCACTTGGGAGTAACTGGAGAATTTTAAGTAGGAAGTGATATAGTTAGATGTGCTTTAGGAATATCAATTATCAATTAAGTGGAAGAGGGAATGCAGAAAGGAGAGGCTGGAGATGTGGCTACCAATTAAAATTCCAACACTATAGTTCAGGCAAAAAGTGATTTGGGGGCCAAAAATTAAGATGATGGTTGTGTGAATATATGAATAAAAAAATTAAACCCTTCGATTTCTTATGCAAAATGTGCAAAATACTCTGCTAAGCACTGGAGAGACAATTAGAAAAGTCTTTTCTCAAGGATCTCAGATTCTAATGGAGCAGAAACAACACATACATGGAAAATTTCAGCAGCAAGTCAAAACAATCCCATGATGCTTAGGGTATAGCAGAAAATCAGACAGTAATGTCTCATCTTTATTTTTAATTTTTATTTTATTTTTAAAAACAGAATAAGAAAAAAGAAAATTTTTAAAAGAATACAAAATAAAAGAAAAAAGAGAATATTGTCATGTGCCCAGCAGAACATCAGGGAGGATTCAAAATATATAACAACAAATTACCAGATCAAGAAAGCATATATATATATATATTCATAGAAGAAATTGTATTCATGAGTATCCATCTTTTCTTTATTTCCTTGTAAATTGTTGTCTGCTACTCTAATTTTTTACTTTATTCTTTTTTTTTTTCCTTTTTCCTTTCATCAACCCTACCATCCCTAAGTGGCTATAGCTAAGAGAGAATATATTTATGTATAAAATGTAGATTTATACTTACACATATACATCTACACACACCCCTCTCCCCACCTACACATACATATTTTTCCTATCCCTGAGGATTCTTTGCTTTAATTTTGCTCCTTTAACTTGTCTTGCTGTTACTCAACCTCTCCCCTTCTTCTTTCCTTACTCTTTGCTTCCCCAACTGCCCATCCCTCCTTCATTATTTCTTTGTAGAGTTTGAAGAATGCTATATGCTTCATGTTATATATGTAGTGTTGCCTATTTAACCCATTTCTTATATGAGTAGGTTTTCAGAACTATGAGTCCTCTTCCTCCCTCTAATGGTGCTACGTCTATTCTTCCTCTGTACCTTATTTACATAATATAATTACTATTTTTATCTTAACTCTGCCCTAATCTTTCTTATGAGCTATCCTATTGCTAATGTCAATCTTGAACATATAGTATATATTTCCCATGTAAAAAAAAATTGTCCATGTTTAGTTCCTTGAAATTGATCTTTGATATTGGCTCTTAGATGTTAAATTTTCTATTGAGTTTGGGTTTGGTTTTTAGAAAGTTCTGAAAATCTGCAAGTTCATTGAATGTCTATTTTTTTTCATTCAATATTATAATTTTGCTGGATGTTATCTTTAGCCACAGGCATAGTTCTTTTCATTGTTGGTAGATATGATTCCAGGACCTGTAATCTTTTATTGTGGCTGCGGCTAAGTCCTGTACAATTCTAATTGTAACTCCAGCGTATTCAAATTGTTTTTTTCTTATTCCTTGCAAAAAATTTCCCTATAATCTGAGGATTTCAAGATTTGGCAATAACATTCCTATGTGTTTTCCACAAAGGATCTCATTGAGGTAGGGATCAATGGATTTTTTTTTCTATTTCTACTTTTCCCTCATGTTCTATCACCCTAGGACAATTTTCTTGGATTATTTCTTGCATTATTGTGTCAAGGTTCCTTTTTTTTGGTCACAATTTTCAAGCAGTCCATTTTTTTCTTTTCTTGATCTTTTCTCCAGATCTGTTGTTTTTCTTATGAGTTTTCACATTCTATTTTCCATTTTTTCATTCTTTATAATCTATTTTGTTATTTCTTGGTCTCTTATAGTTTCATTAGCTTCCCCTTGCCCAAGTCTAATTTTCAAAGAGTTATTTTCATCTTTGAAGCTCGTATCTCCTTTTCTAATTGGTTAATTTTTTATAATTTTCATATTTTTCTTGGATGTTTTTTTTTAATTTTGTTGGGGGTTTTTTGTTGTTGTTGTTGCTGCTGCTATTATTTTTGTTTTTCCTCAATGTCATTCATTTGATTTTTAAATTCTTTTTTGAGTTCTTCTATAATTTCCCCCGGACAGGGAGTTATTTCATGTTACTCTTTGGAAAAGAAGCTTTTTTTACTTCAATGTCCTCTCAAGATGAATTCTGATCTTCCCTATTCCCTTAATAAGTTTCTGTGGTGGGATTCTTTCTTCTTTGCTGGTTCTTTTTTTTTTTTAATAAGAGATATTAGTGTAAGTATCTCTAATTGTGGGATGGGGGATAATGTCTCTAGCTTCACTTAAGATCTTCCCTCTGACGAGAAACCCCAAATCAAGAACTCCCCTCTCCTGCAAGTGCCCAACGCAGCAGCTTTCCTGCCCCACTACCCCTATACTCAGGGGGGCACTGGTTCCTTCTCATCCCTGCAGCATAGCTGGGCCAGGCTAACTCAGTTCTCCTCAGACCCAAATTCCACAGACAGTCCAGGAGGTGAAAGTTTCTGTGGTCCCTGCAGGTTGCAGCCAAACCCAGCTAGCCCCAGGGGTCCCCTGCAAGGTGTTTCTGTGGAGACAGCCTGGAGGTGTTTGCACTTTAGACAAGTTAATCTCTGGGCCTGGGACTTTCTTCAAATCTTCTTGGGTTGTACTAGGAAGACCCAGTTCTACCCCAAATCTTGATTTTTCACCTATTTTTGCCCTCAGGTGTAAATTTGTTCTGTTTTGAGGAAATCTAGAGAGCTTGAAATTTACCAGTCTACTCCACCATCTTCTCAGCATCTGACCACTAGTGTCATTTCCAGTAATAAAGTCAAATCATTTTCTGATGTTGACTCATTTGACAGAGACAAAGACTTTGGTGATAACTTTCTTTTTTGGGTCTTTATTACACATGGCACCTACAGGAGCCATTATGTAGGATCATGGTTGCAGCCTTTGGCTTGGAAGCATTGCTCTTACAAAAACTCTTGTGTCTTGAACCATCTCCATTAGGATCTGAGGGGAGATGGTAGTCAAGGTGGTGATGGTGAGTTGACTTGCTTAGCCCATACTGCTTCCTGTCTCTCCCTCTGAGTGCCCTTGATGCTTCACCAGGCTGGCTTGTCTGTCCTGGGAGTGGCCCATTGATTGGCAGTTGGTGAGAATGGCTGATTCTCTCCAGAGGATCTGCTTTCCTGGAGCATGACTATGAATCTGGGATGGACACAGAACCAATGATTTGGGTGTGCTGCCATTCCCATGGCTGCTTACACTTCTCTGCCCATTGGCAGGAGCTGGCTGTCATTTGTTGTAGTTGATGATAAGGAAGATTTAATAAAAAATCCACAATGATTTCTCCCCTCAATGATAACTGCAGGCCTGGGCTAGAAGCCTGTCTAGTGCTTTAGGGAACTAGCATGGATATTGGGTTCAGGGTTCTGGATTATCTCCATAAAGATCTGAGTAGAGTTGCTGGTCAAAGTGGTGATAATTTGATTTGCCTGACAGATGCTGCCCCTTAGTCACCTGAGACAGGAAATAGAAGCAAGAGATTTTGTGACATAAAGTCAGTAAGAGATGACAGTTGATTGGATGTGAAAAGGTTAGAGAGAGAAGAATGAAAGATGACTCAAGGTTGTATGCTTGGATAATTAGAAAAATGGTGGTACAGAAGTAGGGAAGCTAAAAGGAGAAGGATATGAAGGGAAAAATAATGAGTTGATAATAACAGTAGCTAGCATTAGTTATTAATGTTAATTAATTAATAATATAGCACTTTAAGTTTTGCAAAGTACTTTATACAAGTTATCTCATTTGATATTCACAACCACCCTAAATCATTATTATTATGATGATGATAAATCTGAGGCTCCCAGAAGACATGATTTGCCCGGCATTACACAGCTAGCAAGTGTCTGAGGCAGAGATGTCTAGGAGGCCTACAGAGGAAAATCCAGAGTATGGGGATTATAGGTATGAATTATGTCTACTCATGAGTTTTTCTTCCTTTTCTTTCCACTTTTGTGCCTACATTTTAAGAAGAAAATTTACAAAAATATTTTCAACTCATGCTCAACAACAGCTAAGTGGCACAGTGGATAGAATGATGGACCTGGAATCAGAAAGATCTGAGTTCCAATTTGACTTCAGGCATTTACTAACAATGTAAATCTAGGCAAATTATCTAACTTTGGTCTGCTTCAGTTTCCTCATCTATAAAATGAGAATAATAATAATACCTACTTTTAGGGACTATTATGAGAATCAAATGAGATAATATTTGTAAAGCATCTTGCAAGTATTTTAAAGTACCATATAAATAAATGAACTTATATATATATATATGTATATATATAATATATGGAAATGCATGTTAATTAAATTTATACTGTTACTATTTTATTAATTATTAATATTATTAATATTTTTCTTGAGTTAAAAGCATTAACCCAAGTACAAGCAGAGATTTTTCTAAAATTTTCTTTGCCCTAACTAGACCAGAACAAATAACCCAGGAATATAAATTAGTATAAGCTAAGAATATGACTATAAGAGAAACTAGTATATAGAGAAAGTGTGTTTTGATAGAAGTTAGCAAGTTGAAATGGGCTGAAAAAAGAAGAAAAGAGAGGCCTGAATAGAGGCTGAAAATGGGTTCCAGCCCTATTACTTACAATCTAAATGACATTAGGGAAATCACTTAATCTCTGTGGACCTAAGTTTTTTCATTTGTAAAAAAGAGATTGGTGGGGTGGAGCAGGGGAGAGGAGGGTGTTTAACTGGATCATTAGGGTTCCTTCCAGGTCTAAAGTTTATATTCTCTTCTGAGTCCCTAGTGGTAAAGGTTAGTACCCTGAAAAAAGGTTGGATAATAAACTTTTCCCACTTCATAATTTACTCTAGAACAAACTGTGCTCTCAAGCTTCTACTTTAAGTTTAACAAAATGAACTAATATTGAAATAAGTCAAAATCTCTTAAAATTCTTCCTTCAACAATTTTTTGATAACCTAAAAAAGAAAAAAAAAAGGTTCCATTAGAATGGAAGACTAAACTATAGCAAACTCAAGAATATGTGGTTTTAAGAGAACTAATTGACATGATAAAATGATTTTTAAAAACTAATATTCACATAATTTATTCTTTCCTCTCCAAGTTTCTGGTTTGGTTTATTGTCAACTTTGATTCCAGGGGAAACAAGGACATGGTAGCTACTACAGTCAGGGACTCAGAATATCTCCCTTGAATTAGAGGGAACAAGACTTTTAGGAACAAGACTATTTTGTTTCCTTTGCTTATGGGACAAAAGAGGGATACAGAGATGAGAGAAGGTAAAAGACAAGAGTAAAGGAGTAAATGCTAATTAACTCTCCTTTCCCAATCACAATAAATTGCAGATGGTTACACTTCAAATTTACCCTTCCCAAGAAACATGCTTAAAAGTAAATTAAACTTAATTTTAATTTAAATAAGGGTTTTCTGGAGCAATATTTTAACACAAAGGAACGGTCCTAATTATGAAATTTCAAACAGATTATATTGGTTAGCAAGTAGACCTTTCATTGCCTTCCAGTCATATGAGGTAAGTAATAAAGTACTGGAGGTCCCTGATGCAAATGAGTATCTAAAGAATAAAGCCCTTCTCTTCTGTGCTGCAACTTGCTACTGTCAATAAGTAAGATGAAAAAAAATGAAAGTTTATCACATTCACATGGAAAATGCACTTCCTTCTCAGTCTCACACGATCTATTGGCTTGTTCTAATCAGATTATGGGGGGGAAAAAAAGCCCTGATTCTTAGAAGCAGAGTTATTATTACCTTACCCTTGGCTTCAAATATTTATAAGGATTTATACTAGTTATTATGAATAATAATAACTATCATTTATGAAATATTTTAAGAAATCCAGACCAGAACATCTTTGCTTTGTTACCAAAGATAAGCAAATACAGCAACCAAAAACAAGAAAACAACAAAATAGAAAGACCATTAAGAGTACTTTTTACATGTAAATAAGATAATAGAGATAAAAGTAGAAGTTGAATAGAACTGAGGGTGGAAAATTCGACCTGATACTTCATGAATTAAACCACATAACTCCATCTGTATAAATGGAGGAGGGGAATAGGTGATATGTTCTAATTAAGTCAAAGTGAAGGAAAAATAACCCATTTTCTTTCAAGAAAAAAGACCACAAAAGAATGGATGAGGAAGCAAAAGGAAGGATTGCAAAATGGGGGAGATCTTGTTTTAATGGTGCAAAGGGTTGTTTTTCAGTCATTTCAGATCATGTGTGACTCTTTGTGACCCCATTTGGGGTTTTTTGGCAAAGAGACTGGAGTAGTTTGTCATTTCCTTTTTCAGTTCATTGATGAATGTTCCCTTTGTGAAGGAATGGAAGGAGATATTATTCTATGAGAGAATATTGGGGAACTTCCTTCCGGGGGTGGAGCCATGGTGGCGGAGATCAGACAGGAGTCTCTGTAACCTCCTCTAACCTCCCCTCAAACCAACAACATATGAAGCCTCTAGACTGATTCTGAAGCAAAAAAATCCACAATATCTGGAGAACAACACGATTCTAGAAGAAGATACTCTGGAAGAACCTCAAAACAGGTCTGTTTTAATGGGGCAGGGGGTGGCCTACTGAACCGAGACTGCAGCGCAGGGAGACCGGGGCAGGGAGCTGGAGCAGGGAACTGGAACAGGAGTCGGAACAGGAGTGGGAGTGTTGTGCTCTTCACACACCTGGGAGTCTTCTGCGAGCCTCTTGGAACAATTTGTCCTGATTGTGGGCAGGTGGTTTGGAGGGTCTGCCTTTTGAGGGGGATAGATTGTGAACCACTGAACCCCTGATGAGCATCGGACCTAGCTGCCATTACACAGCACCTTAAAGCAATCAATCAAACAACAGGACTGATCAGCACCAGAAATAATTCAATCAGCGGAGCTGCCCAGCCCCTGACATAATTCAATCAGCAGAACTGCCCAGTTCCTGAAATAACTCAATCAGCAGAACTGCCCCAGGGCAAATTAAAGCAGCTGTCCCACCTTTGCCCTAAACAGACCTCACACCTTTAAAAAAAAAAATGAATAAAAAACCAAAAAGAGCTCTCACCATAGACAACTTTTATGGTGAGAGGGAAGAACAGACCTCAAATCCTGAGGCCCCTAAAGGTAAAGCAACTCCAGAAAAAGCCCCAAAGAGAGACATAAATTGGTCTCCATGTCACAAGGCTTTCTTTGAAGATTGCATAAAAAATCTTAAAAGAGAGTTAGAAGAAACATGGGGAAACGAAATGAGATCACTGCAAAATAAAATAGAAAAAATGAAAAAAGAATGCAATGAACAAAAAAATGTAATTGGTCAATTGCAAAAGGAACTAAAAACAGTAACTGAAGAAAATAAGACATTAAAAATTAGAATCGAACAATTGGAAATGAATGACTCATCAAGACTTCAAGAATCAGTTGAACAAAAACAAAAAAATGAAAAGATAGAGAAAAACATGAAATATCTCCTAGGAAAAACAACTGACCTGGAAAATAGATCTAGGAGAGACAATCTAAGGATTATAGGGCTTCCTGAAAGCCATGATGAAAAAAAGAACCTGGATACTATATTCCAGGAAATCATAAAAGAAAACTGCCCTGATATTTTACACCCAGAAGGCAAAATACTCCTTGAAACAATCCACCGATCACCTGCTGAAAGAAACCCAAAAATTAAGTCCCCCAGAAATATCGTGGCTAAATTCCAGAACTATCATACCAAGGAAAAGATATTACAAGAAGCCAGAAAGAAACAATTTAAATATCGGGGAGCTACAATTAGGATCACACAGGACCTAGCAGCTTCTACTTTGAAGGATCGAAGGGCCTGGAATCAGATATTCTGAAGGGCAAAAGAACTTGCATTACAGCCAAGAATAAGTTACCCAGCTAGAATGAGCATTACCTTCCAGGGAAGAAGATGGTCATTCAATGATGTAGGAGAATTTCACCTATTTCTACTGAAAAGACCAGAACTGAACAAAAAATTTGATCTACAAACACAGAACACAAGAGAAACATAAAAAGGTAACAAGAAAAAATAACTCTTGAGAACTATATTTCTGTTATAGATACTTATAGAATGAGGGTTGATTTTATGAATCTATTATTACATTATGATTATGATATGATTACTATGATTTCATGATTATTATGATATGATTACTGTGATTTTATGATTATTATGATATGTTTATTGTGATTTTATGATTATTATGATATGATAAACTGAAAAAGAAATTAGAGGTAGAAAAGGGATAACACTGGAAGAAGAGGAAAAGGAGGTAAAATAAGGGAAATTACATCACATGTAGAGGCAAAGAAAACCTATAATGATTGAGGGGAGAAAAGGGAGGGGAATGAGAATTGGGTTAATCTCCATCTCATCAGATTTGGCTCAGAGGGAATAATAGACGTACTTATAAGGAAACTGGAGGGAAAGGGGGGAAAAAGGGGTGGGTGGGGCTCTAAAGGGGTAGGATTGTTTGAGGGAAGTGGTTATCAAAAGCAAAATAGTAGGGAGGAGGGAAAGGGGATAAGAAAGAGAAAAGCATAAGCTAGGGTAAATAAGATGGCAGGAAATACAGAATTAGTTATTTTAACTGTGAATGTGAATGGAATGAACTCTCCCTTAAAGCAGAAGCAGATAGCAGACTGGATTAAAAACCAGAATCCAACAATATGTTGTCTACAAGAAACACATCTAAAACATAGAGATACATACAGGGTGAAGGTAAAAGGCTGGAGCAGAATCTATTATGCTTCAGGTGAACAAAAAAAAGCAGGGGTAGCAATCCTGATCTCAGACCAAGTAAAAGCAAAGATAGACTTAATTAAAAGAGACAAAGAAGGAAATTATATCTTCCTAAAGGGTACCATAGATGATGAAGCAATATCAATACTAAACATATATGCACCAAGTGGTATAGCATGGAAATTCCTAGAGGAAAGGTTCAGAGAGATGCAAGAAGAAATAGACAGCCAAACTATAATAGTGGGGGATCTCAACCTCCCTCTCTCAGAACTTGATAAATCAAACCACAAAATAAATAAGAAAGAAGTTAAGGAGGTAAACAAAATGTTAGAAAAGTTAGGTATGATAGATCTTTGGAGGAAATTAAATGGAGACAGAAAGGAGTTTACTTTTTTCTCAGCAGTCCATGGAACTTATACAAAAATTGACCATGTGTTAGGACACAAAAACCTCAAAATCAAATGCAGGAAGGCAGAAATAATAAATGCATTTTTTTCAGATCATGACGGAATAAAAATCACATGCAATATAAGGCCAGGAGAAAATAGACCAAAAACCAATTGGAAACTAAATAATTTTATCCTAAAGAATGAATGGGTGAAATAGCAAATTACAGACACAATTACTAATTTCATTCAAGAGAATGACAATAATGAGACCACATACCAAAATTTGTGGGATACAGCCAAAGCCGTAATAAGGGGAAATTTTATATCTCTAGATGCTTCTTTGCATAAAATAGAAAAAGAGAAAATCAATGAATTGGGCTTGCAACTAAAAAAGCTAGAGAAAGAACAAATTAAAAACCCCCAATCAAATACCAAACTTGAAATCCTAAAAATAAAAGGAGAGATTAGTAAAATTGAAAGTAAAAAAACTATTGAATTAATAAATAAAACTAAAAGTTGGTTTTATGAAAAAATCAACAAAATAGATAAACCTCTAGTTAATTTAATTAGAAAAAGGAAAGAGGAAAATCAAATTGTTAGTCCCAAAAATGAAAAGGGAGAACTTTCCACCAATGAAGAGGAAATTAGAGCAATAATCAGGAGTTACTTTGCCCAACTGTATGCCAATAAATTTGATAACCTAAGTGAAATGGAGGAATATCTACAAAAATATAGATTGCCCAGATTAACAGAAGAGGAAATAAATTACTTAAATAGTCCCATTTCAGAAAAAGAAATAGAAAAAGTCATTAATCAACTCCCTAAGAGAATATTGGGACCTTATAATGAGGATTTGGTCCTTAAAAAGAGAGTACTCATCCCACTTAAGGAAAAAAGGAATCAGAGATCCTGACACCCAGAAGAATAGAAGGGTATACTTTCAGTGTAGGGATTTCAAACTAATAAGGAAAAAGTTACAATGGTAAAGGCAAACAATAACAATAACATAACAATAATAAAGTGTGAAAATTCCTACCATGGGACAATAGCATCCTATTGCCTTCAGGAATTGATATTTCTAAGTTGAGGCACAAATCAAAAAAGGGACCAAAGAAACAAGGTGTATAAGGCTATATTAAAAATGGTTTAGAAGAAGGAACTCAAAATAGGTCTATGCAGGTCTAAGGGGTTGGGCAGCAGTGGCCAAGGCTGCATTAGGGAAAAAAAGGAAGGGAAGAACTAAGTAACTGGATAAAATAAAGAAAGAAAAAGGAATTAATAAATTAAATAAAACTAAAGAGAGAGAAAACAAATTGGGGGTGGGAGTTAGGAAAAGCTTAAGGATGAGGAAGTTTGCCTTAGAAAAAAATCCTAATTTGAGGGGGATAAATATTGATAAATAAAAGAAAATGAGAATTAAATTCTATGACTTGTGGAAGGAATTATGATGTAAAAATGCAAACTTTATATACTTTGCTATAGCATTTTAAAGTCAATCCCATATGATTAGTTATTGTTCAAATTTAACTGAAGTATATACTCTTTACTATCATAGAGGCATATCAGACATATTTGATTAAATATGATATTTATTCACATTTGTGTAACTTGAGCTGCAAAGACCATTGGTTTGGGACTCTATTTGTGAGGGCAAGGCAGAACTAGTAATGGCTACAGAAAGGCAGGCTCCATGTTCTTGAGCCTCTTTTTCCATGTCTTGGGAATCTTTGTGTTCTTCTGTCATTTCTGAGACTTTTGGCTCTTCTGGTTTCCATCTTCACAAGAGGAGATGGAAGATGTCAAACTCACTGCAGCTTGCTGACAAGAGAATAAGACTCTGGGAAAAAGCCAACATGAGAGGAGCTAGCTGTCTCCATCATGTCCTATGCCCAGCTTGCCACATTAGAAACTTCAAGCTTCTGAGTGAGACCTTCTGAGCTCAAGTCCAGCAGTCAGAATTTCTACTGTCATAAAGTCAAAAAAGTACATAGGCTTTTTTTTTCTTTTCTTTTCTTTTTTTCTTTTTCTTTCTTTTTCTTCTTCTTTTTTTTTTTTTTTTTTGGAGAGGCAATTAGAATTAAATGACTTGCCCAGAATCACACAGCTAGCAAGTGTTAAATAAGTGTAAACTCTGAGGATGTATCTGAATAACTCAGGTCTTCCTGCCTCCAGGGCCAGTCCTTTGTCCATTGTACCACTTAGCTGCCCCAAGCACATGGAGTTTTAATGATGTCTTCACTCTAAAAGGAGGGGCTGAATGAAGAATACTTCCAGTCTATGATTCTATCCCTATGATTATCTGACTGCTCATGGGTACATTTGATGGAAGTCAAACTTTTTTCTCACAAACAAGATTTCTGACCTTGTCATCTTCATCCCTAATATTTATATAGTGCTTATTATTTTCCAGGCAATATGCGAAGTGCCTTACAAAGATTATCTCATTTGATTTATATAGTAACTCTTGGAAATAAAGTACTCTTATTATCTCGATGATGCAAACAGAAGTTAAATTAACTTATCTGGGATCACACAGCTAGTCAGTGTCTAAGACTAGATTTGAACCTTGGATCTTCCCAACTCCAAGCTAGGTACTCTATTCACATTACCACCTAGTTACCCAAATGGCAAGAAAACTTTATCAACTATCTATGAAGGAAGCATGCTAGAGATGAGAAATTCTCAAAAATGAAAATTGGATGACACAAACAAAGAAGGAGCCACTAAAAGGAACTGTTAAGGAGGCCAGAAAGCTACAATCACAGGGATCTTATCAATCAACTATTTTTACCAACACATAAAGGAGATGGAAACAAGGGCAGGTAACTGAGGAGAACCCAGCTGGTCAGACCATAATTGGAGTATTGACTTCTATTCTGAGCCACAAACTTTTCAGAAAGATGTTGATAAGCAGAGTAATGGGAGGCAGGGACAAAGACAATGATGGGACTTGAAGCGATGGCATACATGCACAAATTAAGATATTTAGCTTTAGAAATATGTGTTGGAGGTTGTGGTACATATATTCATATATTTAAAAGGTTATTACAAAGAAGACAAATTGTACTTATTTTTCTTGACCTCAGAGAGCAGAATTAGGCTCAATACAGAGAGAAGTTGGAGTTTGATCTTTTAAGAATTAGAACTGTCCCATAGTGGGATGAGCTTTGTTGGGAGACAGAATTCCCTATTACTTCTTTAAATGAAGATTGGATGACACTCTAATAAGGGATATTATATAGAGAGCCATTGCTCTGTAATGGATCCTGCTAAAAAGAGCTCTGAAGTCACTTCTGGTTATGAAATTCTATGATTTTATAAGAATGAATTTAAATAGTAGAAATGACTCTGACCGAACAGCATCTAGAAGATTATATTCAGTTGTAGGTATCATATTTGAAGGAGAACATTAACAAGCCAGATAGTAATCAGGCTAGTGAAGAGATTTGAAACCATATCACATAAGAAAGATTAAGAGGTGTTTAAGATGGAAGACAAAGGTGACACAACTGTTTTCAAGTATTTACAGTTTTTACACAGGAGGGGAACAAGACTAGTGGTTAGAAGTTACAGAAAGATCCCTTTTATTTCAAAATAAGAAAAACTTGTTAAGAACCAGAGTATTTCAAAAGTGGAAAGGAGGGACAGTTAGATAGATAGTACAGTGAATGAAACACCAGTCCTAGAATTGGGAGTGGGGGAAAGAGGAATTGAGTTCAAATCCAGCCCCACACTATGTTACTCTGAGCAAGTCCCTTAACTCCAACTGCTTACCAAAAAAAAAAACAAAAACAAAAACAAAAAAACAAATCTAAACAAAAACAACAACAACAAAAGGAATGGGAGGTCTTTGGAAGTAGTTATTACTAGAAGTACTTAATAAGAGACTGGACAATAGTTTTCCATGAACATTGCGGAGAGTGTTTCATCAAGTGTGAGTTGAACTAAATTACTTGTAAAACCTTTCCAACTCTTGAGTTCCTGCAAAATCAAACCAAACTGGAGTTACTGTGTTTTATTCCAAAAAATAAGACAATTTTCCAATTTTGTGTAGCATTTATCATCTGTTTGACTAAATCATTTAGGCAATTAGTCACATTATGGTTTATGTTATCTGTTTTGTGCTTGTAATTATTTTCTCCCCAACTAAATTATATTATTTTAGAGGGTTGAAACTGGAATGGTTTTCTCCTTCTTTTGGTACTACTCTCCACAATGCCTTATACTCATTATAGGAACTCAGTTGACATTTGTTAAAAATTAAATTGAATTTTAAGTGTCACATCCTTAGTAGATAATTAGCAAATGTTTGAAGATAAAGATTAGAATTATAAGGACTCAGATTCAATAAGGTTTCATTATGCTTTTATAACATGTAGAGAGAGGCTATGGAGGAGATAGATTAGATTATGAGTTTTCTTCAAGAATTATGTATTCCTTTGCAACCTCAGTGCTTAAAATAGTGCCTGACATATCAATAGGTGTTCAATAAATGCTTGTTGATTGACTAAGATACATAATTCCTGTACTCTGCCCTTATGAATTATACTCAGTGAGAAGGGTATAATATATTTACAAATAGTTGTAATAAAAAATAGAACATGATAAAGCATCAGGAATATATAACAAATTGTTATTTGAGGTCCAAGGAAGCACCTTATTTCCAATTGGTGGTGTTGGGAGGCAGAGATCAGAATAGATTTGGAGGTGAGGTAGCATTTGAACCAGGTCTTGAGGAATTCAAGATTTGGGGTGAGAGAGAAGGGGGTAAGGAAGAAGGAAGAAAGACCAGGATGTTGTGTGAATTTGTAATCACTTCATAAATAAATTGATGATTTGGATAATGTGGCAATGTTTAGCCTGGAAATGACTAGGATAAAACATGGTAGTTGTCTTCAAATATTTGGAAGACTATTCTAAGGAAGAAGGATTAATTACACTTGTTTTGCTTGACCCCAGAAAGTAGAATGGATAAGGTTTAATATGAAGAAAAATGTAGCAATAATTAGAAATGTCTAAAAGTAGAAAGAGATGCCTACTCTACCACTAAAGATTTTCTAGTAGAGGCCAAATGAAGTTAACTGAGACTTAGGTAGGAACTGAACTACTTCAAAGATTCCCTCTAACTATGAGATTTTATTATTTTATGATTTGGCTACCTAATTGAACTATGTAAACCCTGGTTAGAATTAATGGAAATTGGTACAAAAGAAGTGCCAATAAGGATCCAATGTAAAATTAATTAATTTGGGAATTTCTTTAAGAGTTCATTAATATAATACTCCAAATGGAATAATTATATGAAGATATACAGAAAGTCATGATGAATTAGGAACATTCTGGGAAATTATTATCAAGAACAGCTGCTAAACTTTATGGCTTTTAACATCATGCCTTGTGCAGTCTAATGATGTGTACCTAGTGGGTACTCAATAAATAGTAATGATCATTTTGTTTATGATAATGGTGATTATCAGCCCTGAAGTTAAAACTCCTGTGCCTTAATGTCTTCTATATGGTTTCTGGCTCTTCCAACTTATTTTATCTCTTTACTCAAGTCATTTAGTCATCTGTGCCTCCAGTTTCCCCATCTGAAACACTTCCCTCAGAAAATCTATGTGATATGCTTTGCAATATCCTCCAAGGAAACATATTGCATATAAATACAAAGTAGGTATCAAGGAAGCAATTCCTTTAAGGAGTATAAACTTGAAAGTAATGAGAGCTCTATGAAACAAAATTAGTACTTCAGCCCAAATAATACCCCAATGACCTAACGTTCTTAATGCAAAAGTGCACAATATTACATTCATCAGTATGTGCTCTATTATGGTTAATGCCTGTCAATAAATATCTTTAAAATGCACAAGTGCCTTTATTTTTAATGTGAACTAACACAAAATGTATCCACAAAAGTGAATATGGTCTGATCATATGCAGAATGAGTGATAACTGATAGACAAGTCTGCATGGGACATGAGCCATGCCATATCTAGAGATGTTAAGATGTCTAGAGAATATATCACTTTTCTCCAACAAGTTGCATGAACTTCTTTTGGTGAATTTACTAAATGGGTAGATATATCCATATTGACAATTTTATCATCTATTGGCATGCTGGAGTAATGTGTTGTAGACATTAGATTTGCTTCAAAAAAGGAAAAAAAAACACACCACTTCTTAAAAGGATTTGACTAAATATACAATGACCTTGGTTTAAAATTTTAAAATATGCTATGGAAATGTTTTGCATAAATTCACGTGTCTTCTTAATGGGAGGTGGAGTGAGGAGGAAGGGAAGAATCTGGAACTCAAAGTTTTAAAAAAAACATGTAAAAATTATTTTACATTTAACTAGGGAAAACAAAAATATTAAATATCTAAAAAATTAAATAAAAATTTAAAATAGTTTTTCCTTCTTCATCTATGCTCCCTGGCTTCTTTTAAGTCCCAAGTAGAATCTCATCTTCAACTAATTCCCATTAACCCTAATATCTTCTCTGTTGATTATCTACAATTTATCCTGTTCATAGCTTGTTTATCCATAGTTCTTTGCATATTCTCTCCCCCATTAGACTATGAAGTCCTCAAGAAAGGGTTCTACTGACTTTTGCCTTTCTTTGTATCCCCAGTGGTTAGCAAGTGCCTGGCACATAGTAAGATGTTTAATATTGATTGACTAACTAACTAGCTATCTATAAAAGTAGACATATGGGGGGGGGAAATATAAAACTATTAAAATTCCATAAAATAATTAAGTTTCCAAAGTCAAATAAAGGCTTATTATCTGAGTGAATTGGTATTCAAAAATTTTATCTGAGAATTTCACCACAGTATATTACCTGAATAATGTGAGTAAAATTGAGACTTTTACCTTTTTCCTACCTTTTTTTGAGGAATTGTGATTTGCTTTTGATTTTCTTGTTGATTCAGTTGGAAGTAAACAGTAGGTCTAATAGAAGCAAGAGTCTAAGAGGAAGATTTATTTGAGAAAACTCTTATCTTTGGATGTACCCAAAGCAGGAATAATCTGGGATGTGCTCTTCATTCTAAGTGATATGTTAGTTTATGATTAGAATAGATTCATACATAAGTTCCCTTGATACTTTCAGAAGAGTCTCCATGGTGACAAATCATTGGTCCTTCTTTCTTTATTGGAGTCACAATCACACTAAAATAATTTTCTATGATACTTCTTTGTTCAAGATAATTTTTATTTTTCCAGTTTCACCAAAACTGTAATCATGATCATAGACCTAGAACCAATCTCAGAAAGTCATTTATTCTAATCCTCTTTTTAAAAAATAGGAAAAAAGAGGTCCATGAAAGTTAAGATTTGTCCCAAAACATGCAGGAAATAAGACCAAAGATAGGTTTTTAAGCCAGGTCTTCTGATTTAATAACTAGTGTCCTTCCCCCTATACCATTGATTCTAATTACTCTTAGAATAGACAAGAATACTAAATGGTTTCTCACTATTTTCTTTCACAATATGAGTATATGGAAATATGTTTTGAATGATTACTCATGCATAAACCTTTAATGAATTGTTTGCTGGAGAGTGGAGGAATTGGGAGGGATTTTGAACTAAAAAAATTTTAAAATGAATGTTAGTTTACATGTAATTGGGGAAATTTTTTTTATTTCAAATTTAAAATAGATATAAAATCTTTGTTGAAAAGCAGCATAAGTCAGAGTATTAGGTTTTTGTTTTCCTTAGGTCTTGGGTTATTTTAAAACATCTTTTTCCATTCAACAAATAATTAATATCTTTTGTGTGTATTGTTGTGATTTTTTTAAAAAGGGGAAGTTCAAAAAAAATCACAAAGGGCAAGCTCATTTGCAGATATGGCATGTGTTGAATTTTTGTGTGTGACGCATTTTGGCCTACTACCTTATCATAACTCTTCTATGTTCAATACAGTAAGTCCTATGTAATGAATACTAAATATATATTGAATGGTTTCTCTTAGCAATGAGAATATAAAAAGACATTTGAGAGGAGGCATTTCCTTTTTAACTAGAGAGGGTTTAAGTCACAAAATTATTAGTATAGCTAAAGAAACACCACTTCCCCCGAAAGTTCAAACACTTGCTTGGAATCCATTCACCATCTCTGTGACTTCTCAGGCCATGGCTCCTTTTCTTCTGTCTATATCTCTGTTCTCTATGCAGTCTTCTCCCATTAGAAAGGAATCCTCTAGAGGACAGGGATTGCCTTGCTTTCCTCAGTGTTTAGTATATGGCAAGTGCTTAATAAATACTTTCATTTTTAATTAAAATTTTTTAATCAAAAATCTGCTTTTTCTCCTTCCACTGATCTCTTTCTCTCTCTCTCTCTCTCTCTCTCTCTCTCTCTCTCTCTCTCTCTCTCTCTCTCTCTCTC
>JAJPUD010001307.1:350812-361200 GCA_023553655.1 Myrmecobius fasciatus | reverse complement strand
CTCTCTCTCTCTCTCTCTCTCTCTCTCTCTCTCTCTCTCTCTCTCTCACTCACTCACTCATCTCTCACCCCAGTGGGAAAGAAAAGAAAAACAAAATATCTGTTGCAAACATGTACATTCAAGCAAAACAAATTCTTGGTCATGTCAAAAATATACTTTTTTCCATCTATATTTTAAGTCCATGTCCTCTCCATCAGAAGTGGGTAGAAGAATGTGTTTCATCATGAGTCCTCTGGAATCATGGAGTCATAGCTGATCATTGCCTTGATCAGAGTTCCTAAGTTTAATAAATGCTTTTCATTCATTACCAGCCCTGAGCCTACCTTCTCTTGCTATTTTAGCATTTACATTCCTTCTGGTGACCTGAAGAGCAAGCCAGCTCAGAAATGTTTGAAGAGGGAGAAGGAAATCAAAGAATTTATATTTAGATGTCTTCCATTCTTTTATGAATCATTCCCTGGAAATCAATAGCAGTCATCCATAAACTTCACTGAGCCTGGCTCTTTCATCAGTCCCTAGTAAACACTGCTACACTTATCCTCCCAGTTACTTATTAAATTTCTTTTTGTTTGTTCACAGTGTGGAATTAGATTAATCTTGAGTCTTCAAGATATAAATAGTAGGAGAGGCTCACAATAAAATTAAATTAAAGCTAGCCTTCTAGGTACTTTGTAGTGCCTCATATTTAATTGACCAATCCCCAGAATATCCACAGGAAAGTAGTCTACAGAAACTGCAGTAAGCAAAAGAAAACTATTGACCCTACAGCGATATGGTGAGAAGGATAGAACACTGGGTATAGAGTTCAATTTCAGATACTTACTAGTTGCATAATCCTAGAAGTATCACTTAATTATAGTCAGCCTCACTTTCCTCAACTGCAAAATGGGGGTAATAATAGCTCTTTCCTACACAAACTTGTGAGAATCAAATGAGCTAATATTTGTAAAGTACCTAGTACATTTGTTGTTCTTTAGCTGATTAGTCTGATTTTTGTGATTCTTTTTGGGGTGTTAGAAGAAAGAATGGGTTGCTATTTCCTTCTCCAGCTCACTTTACAGATGAGGAAACTGAGACAAACAGTATTAAGTGACTCATCCAGGGTCACACAGCTAGTAAGTGTCTGAAGCCAGATTTAAAGTCAGATCTTCTTGACTCCAGGTCCAGCACTCTGTCCACTGTGCCACCTAGCTGGTAAATGCTTGTTTCCTTCCTTCTCTTCTTTCTATCTGTCTTGAATCTTAATTCCAATTGAAGTCTCACATATTCTGATCAGTAGCCATTAGTGCACATGTATTCTGGCTATAGAAATCTACTGAGAACAGGGCAGATTAAGTGTTGCAAAAGATCAATCGAATTTAATAAATGTTAGGGATGAATCACCTTAGTAGAGAATGCGTGTTAATACTCTGGTGGAAAACAATGTAGATTGATTCATATTTTCCTCCACCAGGATGAAGCTCAAAAATCTCAGAGAGGTCTTGGTTCTGATGCTGAGTAGTGTGAGTCACTTGCAGGAGACATTTACACAATCCAGATCATCAAGGACTGAAAGCAGAGGATAAATATTGGCTATCCTTGTCAATAATTCCAGATTTTGTCGATTTAACAAACCACATAATTAGCTTACTATTTTCTTTTCCCAGGAATCTTTTTAAAAATCTTTATCTTTGAACTCAGAAATCAATGTATTCTAGTGAGCTGTGATTTTATTATCATACTAAGCCCTGCTTAGGATATGGCAGACAAGGTTTCCAACAAAACAGAATTAATGGACTCATTTCTAGTTTGGACTTTTAAGATCCCCCAGCAAAACCCCATCTCATTTTAGAGTCAACTCATTTCAACATTTACTTATAAGCACACTGCTATGTACCAGGTACTGAGCTATCTCACTGAGATGCAAAGACAAAAACTAAGGTGACTTGTGACTGCAAGAAAATTACATTCTCCTGAATAAAAATAAGATGTAACTAAGGTTAAAAAGTAAATTTGTTAGAGATCTATAGGAGGTGGCCCTTCACCTAATTGTTGAAGGGACCAGGAATTCCAAGAAGGAAAGTTTTCTAGTTTGGTACACAATCTGTGTAAAAGCACAGAGATAAAGTTATTTAATGTCACATATGGGGATCAGGTAGTTGCTCTATTTGACTAAAAATATACCATTTGTGAGAGGAGTAATGATAATTCTAGAAAGATAAATAAACATCAGACCGTGAAGGGCTTTCATTACCAAACAGAAGAGTTTGTGTTTTATCCTAGACCCAATATAAAAGGAGAGTAACATGATCATACCTATTGGGGGTAATATCAGTTTGGCAGTTCTATGGAGGAAAGATTTGAGGGAGGACAGAATGGAGGCTGGGAAATCAATTAGGAAGCTCTGCCTAATCTAGCAGAGAGATGACCAAATGTCTGAACTAGAGTGGTGGCCACATGAATAAAGAAGCAAATTGAAGCCAAGAAAGTGAAATGATTTGCTTAAGCTTGCACCAGGGAGTCAAAATCAGTATTCACATGTAGATCTAATTCCAATTCCTTCATTCTTTTCCATTATATTACACAGTGTCCCTCAGAAAACTAAGACTGAAGTGCTAATTTCAGTTCTTCAGATGAGATGAAGCAGAAATCCTACCAAGATACAGCAATAGAAAGTATGAAAAGTGATGCTTTTTAGTATTATCTAGTTATATAGGTTTAAAAGAAATTATTATTCCATGTGACTAAAGAATAGAGCTTTGGTCATTCAAATCTTCTAACAGTATTTAACTTGTATTTATTTGGTGATTCCTGTGACACTGTAGAATTATAAATTGTTCAAGGGTCATAATTATCAATAGTAATCATTATTATACTGCCAAAATCAAGAAGTGCCACTAAATATTTGACTATCAGCATGATAAATTACACTAGTTTTTTACAGTTATATTAAAAGCATCATTACTATATCTGGTCTTTTTCATTAAATAAGTATATTTTAACATAATTGACTTCTTTTGTGATACTGTTTGTTTTATTTTATGTACTTAAAAATAGTATTTTGAAAAGGAGTCCATCTTTAAGTTCCATTAGAATGAAAAAAGGGTCTATGACAAAAAAAAGTTAAGAATCTCTAATATAAAGGAAGATTGAAGCTCCCTCTCACCCCTGCCCTATTTTCCTTTCTTTTGCTCAGTGCTCTATCCAATAAAGTCAAATCTGGAATAATCCTTGCCCATCTTTACAATATTTGTTAGAAAGATTTATGTGTCTACTTCTGGATATTTTCTTTATCTAATTCTCTAAGTGAAGAAGTATCACAGGAAAATTATATTGTAATATTGCAAAAGTGATTTTCAAAAATTATAACTCCACAGTGACACCAGCCAATAAATGAGAAAAAAAGAAAATAGAAGAAACCAATACAACTTTTCTTGAGTTTACAAACTGTTTTTTACATTTTTATTAAAATGTTAGTCTTTAAGTCATAGAAATACACTCTGCATTGATTTGTCAGAAGCCATTAATCTGCCCATCATAACCTCCATAACATCATAACTAGGTAAAACACCTATATTTTTTTTCAAAACAACACAGAAATGTCCACATTTGGCAAATTTGTGTAAACTAGGCAAAACTTCCCACTTCATTTTTGTTTTAAAAAAAAGTTGTAATGACTTTGCACATTTTTGAAAATACTGTAAGGAACACATTAAATACACTAGCAAAAAAAAGCTATAAATGTTGGGTCTGTCATGCACAGAGGGAATATAAGTACAAACCTTGAGAGTGTATATAACAGTCACTATTTGTGCTTTAGATAGGTCAACCACATCAGGGGCGACACAACAAACAAGAAGAGGTAACAAAGGACTATTACTTGCAACTAAAATAAGGGTTTTAACCCCTCACAGTAAAGGACAGCAGTCTTGCAAAATGTAATGCCTTGAAACTCACACTTAAGATACATATGACAATGTACTGAATGAAAGGAAAGATGGGAGGGAAGCCCCAAGGAGGGTCTGAGTCCTCTCAGAAGAACAAGCCAGAAAAGGGAAGAGGTTCATTTGATGTTTCACTTCCCTTAATCTCACCAGAGTCTAGTGGCCTTGGATGGTAGGGGTTCAGTTACCTGAAATGCCCTTTTTTCATGTGGATTTGAACTTGTTACAAGTCCCTAGAAGAGGTGTTCTCCCTCTTCCAGGATGCCTCTTGAGTCTCTCAATAGAAATTCATCTGAGAGAGGCAAATCTTGGAAATAAGTGTTTGTTGAATGTTTCAACTTCTCATTCATTTCAGATTTTTCAGAGAATCTAGTTTATATAAAGGTGAGTAGAAATTGTCATATAATTTCAAAAGGGAATATGTTGTATACAAAAATAAAAAATAACATTTATTTCTCTTCAGTGTATTTTTACTTCTACTGGTCTTCATTTGGCACCTTTCACTTAGTGGAGTAAGAAGTAAAACTACAGCAATCAGGACACTTCTCCTTTCTTCTCAATTTCTCTTGGTCCTTAGCTCTGAGTGGCTTTGATGTCCCTTTCAGCTACTGACAGGGCAGTTAGGTGGCCCAGTGGATAGAATGCCAAGCCTATAGTCAACAAGACCTGAGTTCAAATCTGGCCTTCGACACTTACTAGTTGTATGATCCTGCATAAGTCACTTAACCCTGTTTGCCCCAGTTTCCTTATCTGTAAAATGAGCTGGAGAAGGAAATGGCAAACTACTCTATGCCAAGAAAACCCTAAATGGGATCACAAAGCGTTGGACACATCTGAACAATGGATAGTTACTGGTAAAGATTGAACCTGTTCTTCGTATAGTAGAAAGAATTCCCAAATGAGGAAACTCCCTCTACCAAAGCAGGTTGGCAATTTAGAGTTTCAGTAAATGGCCAAGAAAATGGAAAGATCAAGTGACTTGCCCAGAATTATTCAACCAGCGTGTGTCAGCAGAAGGTTTTGAGACCAGCTCTTTCTTCCCAGCTGCCTCTTTCAGTTACTGATGCTGTAACAAGCTATGGAGGAGGAAGAGGATATGAGGGTAGTTTTCAGTATTTTGCAGCTACATATATTCTCTTGAATAGTTACTGTAGCCTAGAGGATAGTTCTATGAAGCTTACTTTCTAGGTATTAAGAGTTTGATTTTTTCCACCACCAGTTGTAGTAGGTACTTCATTCTCCATATATGTAAGATAAGAAGGGGGTTTATATCCCCTCCTTATGTCACAGTATAAATAACAAGAAATCATTGTGAGATGTCAGTTAAAATGGTTTAACCTCCCAGGAAGTAAAGGGCCTACAAAGGCATTTTTTTAAAAAGCTTTAACAGTTTAAGTGATTCAGGGACATGAGACACTTTATCTTGTCTCTATAATCTATTATTTGCAATCAGCTTGAGTTTCCTTCAGACAGCTGTCAGCTGAGTGATTTTTCTTAACCTATCACATGAAAATGGGAGACTGAGAGACCTTGGAAGGTGTATAAAGGGTCAGAGAGAACCTCTGTAGTTTCCACAAAGTAGGATGTGAACTTTGCCATTAACATTTATGACAGAAACATATATATAAAAATAATAATACTTGGATATATGTTTGCCTTTCCCATTCCTGTGTCTGGCACACACATACACCATAGGAGATTTCAATGCCGATCCATGGGATCACACAATATGGTCACCCTCAAGAAGGCAAAGCTCCAGAGCTCTGGCCCTTGCTAAGAATCCACTTTTGGAAAGATGCTGACTTTATTGTTTCTGCTGATCTTCCGCTCCACCTTGCCAGGCTTAGTCAACTTGGTCTGGATCAGTTCCTCTGGAGTGTTCCCCAAGGGAGGAAGCAACCGTTTCTTGCTGTTTCGGTTTTCTGAGAGCCACTGGGGAGGCAGCTCAAAGGGACCAAAGCCGAAGTGCAGAGAATATTTTTCAGGGGCCACCTCGACCTCCGTGGGCATTGCCAGCTCTCCATGACTCATAGAATCCACTGTGCCAGGTGGTGCGGGCAGACTAGCGACCTGTAGTTCTTGCTCTCCCTCCAGACTATTAGCAGGGATTTCCTTTACCTGGTAGTCGGAGGAGCTGATAGATTTAATCTCATTCTCTTCCTCATCCTCTGTGGATCTGAAGATCTGCTGCTGTCCAATGTGGAACATCTCCAGGAGCTGGCTTCCCGAGCGCAGGCTGGGCTCCAGGGCCCCATCAGGGACCCCACTCCCTGAGCTGACCACGTTGCGGCGGCTGTATCTGCGGTGAAGTTGAACTAAGGTTCCCAACAAGCATTTGCGGACAGATTTATTTACAGTCAGAAAGAGTACAGGATTGGCCAGGAGAGACACTTTGGGCAGCCAGATGGCCGTGAGCAGCAGGAAGACCGATGTATCCGAGACATTGAACACAGCCCTGTAGACAACCAGAGTCGCATAGGGGACGCTACAGAAGATGAATATGGTCACCATGGAGAGCAGCATGGCGTGCAGCTCGGCCTCCCTCTGTGAGGCGTAAGGGATGGAGATGGTGTTCTGTGGGGTCCGGAGGGCCGCGATGATGACTTTCTTCTTCTGACTGGCGCTCAAGGCCCGGCGAATAAGAATCATGAAGAGAAAGACCATGGCCACGGGTACAATGACAGTTGTGATGTTATAGATCAGGACATACAACAGGTGGCCCAGGTTATAGTTCCAGACATCGGTACAGGTAGACATAGCATAAATGTCAGCCACATTGGTCACAGCAAACACAGGAATGCTGGCAATCACCGCGTGGGCCCAGATGTACATGACCAGCTCACGAGATTTGGCATCTGAGATTTTTCTCTCTAATGGGTACAGGACCGAGTAATACCTGCAAGATATACAAAAAAAAAAAAAGTCTTACAACAGAAAAAACTATTTTAATTGGCTGATTTCTAAATTGCTAAAAGCAGGGCAGAGCTAAAACATGTGGTAAAAAATATTGGATTCTTCCCTTTCATTCATGACAATAGAGAAGGCAAAAGCACTGTCTAAGGTAGAAGGCCTTGGCTGCTCAATTCTAGACGCCAAATATTGAAGTCTAAATGAGTAGAGAGCAAAATTATAGAATTCTAATGACAGGATTTCAGAGATGGATACAGATAAGGACCGTGAGCTTGAGTGATTTGTCTAAGGTCAATCCCACAGCTTTTCTCTTCTGTGTATTTTATTAGGATCAGTCAAAGAGAAGAGTGAGAGAATGATAAGTGTCTTCAAATCTATAAAGGGATGTCCTGTGGAAGAGAGCCTCAGAGGGAGGGAGCAGTAAATGAAAGGGATAAGAAGGAAAATGTATTAACACCAAGAAAATCTAATAATTACAACAATCCCAAAGTGAAATGGTAGATTCCTTCCCCAGCCCCAGCACCATTAGAGGCTTTCAAGTAAAAGCAAGATGATCAGTTAGTGGTTACATTATGATGGAATTTCTTTTTCAGGCATGGAGTGGGGTGGATAAACTACAAGGCCACAGAAGGTCTTTTCAACTCTAAAATCCTATGAATTCTATGTGAGTAGATGATAGGAAAATAATTTCATTTTATTTAAAGTATGTAAAGCTCCATCATCATAGGCATGAACACTTACCCAAAGCATCCCTGTGATGTAAGAGGAGGCCTTCTCCCTTGAAGTTTTATTTATTTTTCAATTCAAGAATAAAAGATAATTTCCAGAATTTTATTTAGAAGTCTTGAATATAAACTTATGATATTGTCTATTCCTGCAGATGTCACACTCACTAAAATAAACATGTCTATGCTAAGATTCAATCTATACCCCCACACATATTTCTATATTAAATATGATTAGCTTCAAGATTGATCTGGAATGGGGCCAGAATGAAGGATGGACTGTGGTTGAGCACTTTCACAAAATCAATTTAGCAAGTTAAATCAAGGCTAATTCAATAGTCACTTTTATAATGTTGGTCAATCAATATCCATAACAGTAATTAAGTGATTTTTAACCACCTACAAAATTAGGTTTATATTAAAATCATATTGGAAAGAAGTTGGAGGTGGTAGTTTATTATTTCAAAAGATGAATAAATATTACTAATAATTAAATACAGAAATCTACAGATCCCTTATACTCTTAGGGGACTATCTTTTGAAGTTTCATACAACTATTTTGGCAATTTTATGGAATTCTTCAGATCACTGAACAATTTCTGTCTAAAAGCTGTATTCCCAAATAATAAATAATCAGATATCACATAGGATAACTGATTTAAAGCTAGACAGGAATTCCAAGATTATCTAATCCTACTCCTTAGTTTACAAGCTTTAACTCTGTAATCTTACCCCAATCTGTTTTATGGGTTCAGAATCAAATAATGGGTAGATCATTGGACTTAAAATCAGGAAAACTTGGGTTTATATTTTACTTCAAACACTATGTCTGAATTGTGTGACCCTGGACAAGTCACTTAATCTTGACCTCAGTTTTACCAACTTAAAATAAGGATGAAAATAATAACTACCTCCCAAGTTTGTTTCGAGGATCTATAAAGCACTTAGCAAAGTGCCTGGCACATAGTAGGTATTTAATAAATGGTTGTTTCATTTCCTTTCTTCCATGTGAAATGATAGCAATAATAATTTTTTAAAAGTATTCTACTTTAAAAAGAAGATATATAGATATACTTTGTGTACATATACTATATATGTCTCTATGCAAATATAGATGTGTGTGTGTGTATATATGTATATGTGTGCATATATATATATATAATTTAGATTCAAAGGAAAAGTCCTGGAACCAATAAAAGTCATCTATTCCTGCTCTGTTTGAAAACATCCTTCAATATATCAATGGATTTGTGATTTCATTAATTGTGGACACCATCTCCAATGGAGTAATCCATTACAGTAATCCATTCATGCTTTTTTATACTATGTAATTCCTGTTCATGTCATCCCATAAAATCCTTCTCAGAGTATTAACCTAAACATGCTAGGTAAGCATCTTTTACGTCTCTTGATAGCATATGAATACCAAAACAGTAGGTTGTCTATTAGTCCCAGCTCTTATTTTATGACTGACCCCCCCTCATTCCAAACATATATATTTCAAATTATGTATGTATGTATGTATAGGAATAAATATGCTTGATAACTAACATCTTTTACATTATTTTCTGAGTGAAATTCTTCCCTGATCATTATGCCTCTTTGTGTCCATTATGAAACTCTCTCATTGCCTTTTAGGTAATGGGTACCCATTTAATTCTTTATATACCGTGGTATTTTAAGTTTCTTAGTCACACAGTATCATCAAAATAACACTGGTATGGAGGCAGAGCCAAGATGGCAAACTGCAGACAATGTTCTCTGTGAACTCCTGAGACCTTCCCTCAGACCCAGACAAATTGAGCCTCCAAACTGGTTTTGGAGTGAGGGCTCCACCAAACACTTGGACTACAATGCACTTCTATCAAAAATCTACTTTGAAAAAACTCCGGAGAAGGTTAGCCTCAGGGGAATCGGCCGCTGGCCATGATCAGATGCCAGCGTGCCCGGGGCAGAAGTCAGGCTGTGACAGAGGTGGATTTTAGGCACCCAGGAAGTCCCTGGGAGACACCTGGGCCACTTTGTGTTGCTTGCGGGCAGGTGCTTTGCCAGATCTGCCTTTGGTAAAGGGTGGATTGAGAGCAGCTGAAAGCACGGTCCTAGTGAGAATCTAGCAGACCAGCCTCAGACCGGAAGTCAACTTGGCAAACTGCCCCAGGGCAAATTGAAACTGTGGCAGAATTCCCTGCTGGTGACTGATACCTCAGCTCAAAATCATGAGCAAGAAGCAGAAGAGAGCTCTTACCATAAACAGCTTTTATAGAGAGAAAGTAGGGCAGTCCCCAGATCACGAGATTCTGAAAACAATCCCAGATGAAGCCACAAAGGCGGACTTAAGCTGGTCTCCTTTTCACAAGACTTACCTGGAAGATTGAATAAAGAATCTCAAAAGAGAGCTAGAAGAAGAATGAGGAAATAAATTGAGATCAGTGCAACAGAAATGTCAAAAACTGGAAAACAGGACTGGTGAATTGGAAAAAGAAAACAATTCACTGAAAAACAAAATTGGTGAATTGGAAAAAATCACCAATTCACTGGAAAATAAAAATGGTGAATTGGAAAAAGACAACAATTCACTGAAAAATAAAATTGGCAAAATGGAAAAAGAATGCATTGAACCAAGAAATTCAATTGGCCAGCTACAAAAGGAGCTAAAAAAGATAACTGAAGGAAATAATACTTTAAAAATTAAAGTTGAACAAATAGAAGTAAATGACTCAATAAGACTTCAAGAATCAGTCAAACAAAAACAAAAAAAATGAAAAAAATAGAAGAAAATATGAAATATCTCCTAGGAAAAACAACTGACTTGGAAAACAGATCCAGGAGA
>JAJPUD010001307.1:329586-347571 GCA_023553655.1 Myrmecobius fasciatus | reverse complement strand
ATTTACATGTGAATTTTACCAAACATTCAAAGAACAATTAATCCCAATACTATATAAACTATTTGAAAAAATAGGGAAAGAAGGTGTACTACCAAATTCCTTCTATGACACAGATACGGTGCTGATAGCTAAACCAAGTAGGGAGAAAACTGAGAAAGAAAACTATAGACCCATTTCCCTAATGAATATTGATGCAAAAATTTTAAATAAGATTTTAGCAACGAGATTACAGAAAGTTATCCCCAGGATAATACACCATGGCCAGGTAGGATTTATACTAGGAATGCAGGGCTGGTTCAATATTAGGAAAACTATTAGCATAATCAATTATATTAATAACCAAATTAACAAAAATCGTATGATTATCTCAATAGATGCAGAAAAAGCCTTTGATAAAATCCAACACCCATTCCTATTAAAAACACTGGAGAGTATAGGAATAAATGGGCTTTTCCTTAAAATGATTAGTAGTATCTACTTAAAACCTTCAGCAAGCATCGTATGTAATGGAGTCAAACTAGAACCATTACCAATAAGATCAGGAGTGAAACAAGGCTGTGCACTGTCGCCATTATTATTTAATATTGTATTAGAAATGTTAGCTTTGGCAATATGAGAAGAAAAAGAGACTAAAGGAATTAGAGTAGGTAATGAGGAAACCAAATTATCACTCTTTGCAGATGACATGATGGTATACTTAGAGAACCCTAAAGACTCAACTAAAAAACTTCTAGAAACAATTCACAACTTTAGCAAAGTTGCAGGATACAAAATAAATCCACATAAATCATCAGCAATTTTTATATATTACCAATAAAGTTCAGCAGCAAGAGATACAAAAAGAAATTCCATTCAAAATAATTGTTGATAGTATAAAATATTTGGGAATTTATCTGCCAAGGGAAAGTCAGGAACTATATGAACTAAACTACAAAACACTTTCCACACAAATAAAATCTGACCTAGTCAATTGGAAAAACATAAAATGCTCATGGGTAGGCCAAGCGAATATAATAAAAATGGCAATACTACCCAAACTAATTTATTTATTTAGTGCCATACCAATCAAACTCCCAAGAAATTATCTTACAGATATAGAAAAAATAGTAGCAAAATTCATTTGGAAGAACAAAAGGTCAAGAGTTTCAAGAGAATTAATGAAAAAAAAAGGCTCATGATGGTGAACTTGCTGTACCAGATCTAAAACTATATTACAAAGCAGCAGTCATCAAAACCATTTGGTACTGGCTAAGAAATAGAGTAGTCGATCAGTGGAATAGGATAGAATCACAAGACAAACTAGGCAATAACTATAGCAATTTAGTCTTTGATAAACCCAAAGACCCCAGCTTCTGGGATAAGTACTCACTATTTGACAAAAACTACTGGGAAAATTGGAAACTAGTGTGGAAGAAATTAGGGCTTGACCCACATCTAACACCACATACCAAGATAAGATCTAAATGGGTTCATGATCTGGATATAAAGAGTGATACTATAAGTAAATTAGAGGAACGTAATATAGTTTACCTCTCAGACCTATGGAGATGGAATAAATTTATGTCCAAAGAAGAACTGGAACTCTTAATTGAAAACCAGATAGATAACTTTGACTATATTAAATTAAAAAGTTTTTGTACAAACAAAACCAATGCAGTCAAGATTAGGAGGGAAGCAATAAATTGGGAAATCATCTTTACATTTAAGGGTTCTGATAAAGATCTCATCTCTAAAATATATAGAGAATTGTCTCATATTTATAAAAATTCAAGCCATTCTCCAATCAATAAATGGTCAAAGGATATGAACAGATAATTTTCAGAGGATGAAATTAAAACTATTTGTAGTCATATGAAAAGGTGCTCCAAATCACCATTGATCAGAGAAATGCAAATCAAGACAACCCTGAGGTACCACTACACACCTGTCAGATTGGCTAAAATGACAGGAAAAGTTAATGATGAATGTTGGAGGGGATGTGGGAAGGCTGGGACACTGATGCATTGTTGGTGGAGCTGTGAACGGATCCAACCATTCTGGAGAGCAATTTGGAACTATGCTCAAAAAGTTATCAAACTGTGCATACCCTTTGACCCAGCAGCATTTCTATTGGGCTTATATCCCAAAGAAATCATAAAGGAAGGAAAAGGCCCCACATGTGCAAGAATGTTTGTGGCAGCCCTTTTTGTAGTGGCTAAAAAACTGGAAACTGAATAGATGCCCTTCAATTGGAGAATGGCTGAATAAATTATGGTATATGACTATTATGGAATATTATTGTTCTGTAAGAAACAACCAACAGGAAGATTTCAGAGAGGCCTGGAGAGACTTGCATGAACTGATGCTGAGTGAAGTGAGCAGAACCAGGAGATCATTATATAGGGCAACAACAATACTATATGACAATCAATTCTGATGGACATGGCTCTCTTCAACAATGAAATGTTTCAAACCACTTCCAATTGTTCACTGAAGAAAGCCATATACACCCAGAGAGACGGATGTGAAATGTGGACCACAACATAACATTCTCATACTCTTGATTGATGTTTGCTTACATTGTGTTTCCTTTATCTGATATGTCTTTTGTGTAGATAACGATTTTTCTTGCACAACAATGATAAGTTTGGAAATATGCATATACATATTCGATTTGTCAGGTATTTTGACATAATTAACATGTAGTGGATATCCTGCCACCTAGGGGAGAGGTGGGGAGTTGGGCAGAAAAATTTGTAACAGAAAGCTATGTAAGGGTTAATGTTGAAGAATTACCCATACATATGTTTTGCAAATAAAATAAAATTTTAAAAAATAACACTTGTATTAAACAGTTTTTTTTTCAAGAAGAAAGTTGAGGTCACTGAAAATACTGTGTAATTTCTCAGATACAATCCATTATTCTGTTCTTAATGCTGTTCATTGTCTGAAATATCTGCTCAATATATATGTTCTGATGTACTACCTCAACAGATTCTCCATCTAATCTCATACTATAGTATATAGATAGAATACACACTTGTCAAGTGGTACAATGGATAGAGCATCAGCCCTGAAGTCAGGAAAACCTGAGTTCAACTCTGGTCTCAGATACTTCCTAGCTGGGTGACCCTGGGCAAGTCACTTAACCCCAATTGCCTCAGCAAAAAAAATAGAATAGGCACTTGTCATCCACTTGATTTTTCCTATGTGAGTATTTAGGCTAAATTCTTTTAAGTGTGTATCATTAAAAGATGTCATCTCATTTAAGGATTTCAGTAATGTTCCAGGGTTTGCTGTACCATTCCATTCACATATATCATTTGGAGAATCCGGAAATCTGTAGGGAATTAGTTTTTCATTTAAATAACTCATCTAGTCCATATGTTTTTCCTAATTTTTTTTTCCTTTCCATTACTACTTCTAATTCTTCATGCTGCACTATAAGGAATATTATCTTAGAATCCAAACATAGGTGGCCATCTCAAGGTCAGTGATAAATAAAACTGTTTTTAGAAATGACAGATCTTTTTTTCATTTTCCTTCTATTTGTCATCCATTTACCAATATTGGCCTTAAATGATCTCAGGATGATATGATCTAGGTCTCATGCTAAATTGTTTATAAACTAATTTCTCCCTCACTCTCTATTTTCAGATCATAGAATTTATAATCTCTATCCTCTTCTGTAATATTATAAAAATTGATTTCTATCCTAAACTTGTGTTGCTTTACTTCCATATAATTCCTCTTGGAATTTGATAATTGAATTGGTATCTTTTTTTGAGGCAATTGGGGTTAAATGACTTGCCTGGGATCACACAGCCAGGAAGTATTAAGTGTCTAAAGCCAGATTTGAACTCAGCTCCTCCTGACTTTAGGGCTGGTGCTCTATCTACTACACCAACTAGCTGCCCCTTGGTATTTAATTTTTTAGCCTTCTCCTTGCTATCAGTTAAATTTATGGAGTCTATTCCTTTAGCCAACTTCCACTGAGAAGGAGCATCAATATGCCTAGTTTAAATAGATCAGGTTGGAGCTATTTTAATTGCATACTGTGTCATCTTGGTTTTTTTTTGTTGTTTCTCTTAATTTTCTTTATTTTCTTAGAAGTCCTTTGTTAGTAGAAACTGTATTTCAGCAAATAATTCTAAAAATCATTTACCTGGACCCAGTTTAATTATCATATGAGCTAAATTCTTCAAACATACCATGATATTCACAAAAATGTCAACACCTAGAATCTTGAACTCTCAACAATATAGAAGAAATCAGCCTATCTCTTCAGTAAAATAAGCTGTGAGTGGGTCAACACAGCTATGGATAACTTCTTACTGTGTTTTTGGTTAACATGAAGTCACACACATAATCTGGCTGAGATAGCCCCTATTTATGAGACACCAAAGGCTTCTGAATCTTATATGTTATCTCATTTGATTCCCATTTACTTCTCTAGAAACACCACCTCCCAAAGACAGACTTGAACCCATGACTCCAGATTCCCTATCCAGTCTTTTTTCTAACTTTGAAAGAGAAAAGAAAAGGGGAGAAGGAACAATATCCACATTACATAACTCTGAAATAGAATTAATTCAGAATCATTTAACCAGACCCAGCTAAATGTGGGGTTATTTCTTGAGAACCTGAGAAATGCTTTCATATCTGCTGGAAATCAACTTATTTACACAGTTATAAAGTCAGATGAGAAATTAACTATACACAGCAGTGCAAATATCACTGTTTCCTGCTAAGTTGCTGCTGTAAACATCCTAGCATAGTATGCATTATTTCATGTTAATGATATAATCCACCAAAGTCTCTTCTCTGTGTGTATTTTTCTGTTATTTAGCAGTAAAAAATGGATCATGCTGCAGAAACTGTTTCAGATGCTCAGTATTCCTGACAGGTGGTGGGATGAAAATATTTTGGGAAATGCTGATAATCACATTTAGTCTTGTACTGCTAACTTTTTTCCCTTTAATAATTAAAAAACAATAAACAATAAAAGATTGGTATGATCTTACCTGTCCAAAGCAATGACGGGAAAGCTGAGGATAGTCACAGAACAGAACACTTTGTGCAAGAACTTCACCACCTTGCAGAAGAGCATGGTGTAACTCCACCAGCAGCAGCGGGTGCTGGCACTGAGGACAATGTCAAAAGGCACGCACGCCACGCTTGCACAGATCCCCGAGCAGGCCAGGTTTTTAATGAACCTGTTGGTGACAGATTTGAACACAGTTGTGCGGCAGGTCGACCACAACACCATGAAGTTTCCTGGTCGGATATCAAAAACATAAAACAATTAAACAAAGAAAACATAGGTTAAAAAATCCCCAAAGACTCAAATTCATATTTGTAGTTGGGTTTAAGAGATGATGCTTAGTTATTTATGCTAATTATATTTGTAAGTGATTAGAGCACCAAGCCTGGGGTCAGGAGTTCCTGAGTTCAATCCAGCCTCAGACACTCACTAGCTGTGTGACCCTGGGCAAGTCACTTAACCCAGTTTGCCTCAGCTTCCTCATCTGTAAAATGAACTGGAGAAGGAAATGACAAATCACTCCAATATCTCTGCCAGAAAACCCCAAATGGGATCATGAAAAGTCAGACATGGCAGAACAACAACAATAATCTGACACATCCTGCTATAAATCAGATATTTCTAGGACTCTAAGTAACTAAGATTATAAATTATGCAGTAGATGACAACCTTCCCTAGCAAGGGATTTTCTTCATCTAGGAATAACCTACTACTGAAATCAGAAACAGTCCTATCTCCATACAGAACACTAAAGTTTATAAAGCACTTTACATGCAGTATCTGATTTAACTTTCAAAGTGAAATGCCCAGGCCAGAGAAAATACAGGACAGCCCAAATAATTGGATTTTAAGAGCGTTTATTAGCTGGCCAGTGACTGAACCCCACCAGTACAGGACTAGAGGGTCAGTGCCCAGGGGTTTGAGAGACACATTTATGGGAGAAAATCACAAGAATGTTTAGAAACATTATCACATTAAAAATTCCTTTCCCAGGCAGGCAGTGAAGTGTTATCAGGGAGGCAACTTTCCTTTAAGTTCTATATTCATTAAGTAGTTAAGGTCTTTGGTCATAGATAACATAGTACATCTGGAGGCCTTGTGGGCCAGCATTTGGAAACAAAAGATATCACCTGCACTGGGGAGTAAAGAACTGGTGACACAGTGCTAACTTCAGACAGAATTTACACAGAGATAACATTCTCACAGTCTCATGAGTGCCCAAGCAGGGCAGTTTCAGGGGCAGCATCCATTTTACTCAGTGTCCATTTCACTAGCAGATCTTGGATATTGATTCTTATTATGTTAAATTTTCTATTGAGGTCAGGTTTTGTTGAAAGAAAATCCTGAAAATCTGCAAGTTTATTTAAGTCATTTTTTTCCCATTCAATATTATGGATAATTTTTTCTCAATATGATATTTTTGGCCTCAGATCTAGCTCTTTTGATTGTTGTTGTATATGATTCCAGGACCTGCCATTTTTTATTGTGACTACTGATAAGTCCTAAACAATTCTAACTGTAGCTCCAGCATATTTGAATGGTTTTTTTCTTATTTCTTGCAACATTTTCTCTGATCTGGGGTTTTTGAAATTTGGCAATTTTCTTAGATTATTTCTTGCATCATTCTGTCAGAGTTCTTTTTTTCTGGTCACTACATAGGTAGTCCAATCATTCTTATATTTTCTCTTCTTGATCTGCTCTCCACATCTGTTTTTTTTCTTATAAGATGTTTTACATTCTGTTCTATTTTTTTTTCATTCTCTATGATCTGTTTTGTTATTTTTTGGTCTCTCCTAACTTCACTGATTTTCCCTTGCCCAATTCTAGTTTTCAAAGGGTTATTTTCATCTTTAAGAGTCTGTATCTCCTTTTCTAGTTGGTTAACTTTTTTCATATTCTTGCTTTTCTTAGATGGTTTTATTTTTAGTTTTAAAAATTTTTCCTCGGGGCAGCTAGGTGGCGCAGTGGTTAGAGCACCAGCCCTGAAGTCAGGAAGACCTGAGTTCAAATCTGGTCTCAGACACTTCTTAGCTGTGTGACCCTGGGCAAGTCACTTAACCCCAATTGCCTCAGCAAAAAGCAAAAAAAAAAATTTTCCTCAATGTCTCTCATTTGATTTTTAAATTCTTTTTCGAGTTCTAAAAATTCTTTCTAGGCAAGGAGCCATTTCACATTACTCTTTGGGGTAGAGAAACTGTTTTTACTTTGGTGTCCTCCTCTGAAGATGACCCTTGGTCTTCCTTGTTTCCATAGTAAGTTTCTGTGATTGGGGTCTTCTTTGCCTGTGTTTTTTTTTTTTTTTTTTTTTTAAATAAAGGTATTAATATAAACTTCTATAATCCTGGGGGCAGTGCCTCTGGCTTCACTTCAGCTCACCCCTCTGATCATGAAGCCCAAACCAAGTGCCCCATCCTCCTGCAAGTACCCACAGCCAGCAGCATCCCTGCCCCCTGCCTCAGCACTCACTAGGTGCTGGTTCCTTCTGGCCCAGGGCAAGTCTCAGCAGCATAGCTGGTGTTCCTGATTAGCTGAGGTTCACTCAGTCTTACCAGACTCATGACTCTACAGTCAGGGAGCTGAAAGTCTCTGCAGTTCTTGGCTAACTGCAGGTCCCCCTAAATGTTTCTGCAGAGCTGGCCTGAAGGTGTTTGCACTTCATATGGATTAATCCTGAACCTGGGACTTTCTTCAGATTTTCTTGGGTTGGAAGACCCCTGTTTTGCCCTAAGTCTTCTTGATTTCTCACCAGTCTGCTTGCCCTGAGACACAAATTTGTTCTATTTGGGGGGAAATCAGGACAGCTTGAAATTTACCAACCTATTCCACCATCTTCCCAGAATCCTCCCAACAGATAGTAATGGTGAAGGGGAAGATTCAGATAATCCAAATCTGATACTTTTAGGTTTGTATGTCTGGAACCTGCCAGATCCTAAAAAATCACTTAACCAACTGTTCCCTTTAATAGGGGAGGAAAGTGAAGTGGTTCAATGGATACAGAGCCAGGCCTGAAGTCAGGAAGACTTGAGTCCAAATCCTGCCTCAGATGCTTACTAGCTATGTGACCCTGGGCAAGTCACTTAATCCTGTCTGCCTCAGTTGCCTCATCTGTAAAAATAACCTGGAGAAGGAATTGGCAAACCATTCCAGTACCTTTGCCAAAAAAAAAAAAAGTATAGTGTGACAAAGGCTCAGACTTTACTGAAATGACTAAACAACAAAAACTGAAGTTCAGGGAGATTACTAGACTTGCTCAGGGACTCATAGGATAAAAATTTGAACCCAGGTTTAATATGAATTTCAACCCAGGCTCTGACCTAAAATCTGTACTCTCTATTGCCTGAACTAAGATGATAAGATTACAGATATAGAGCTGGAAGGGACCTCAGTCTTTTTAGTCCAGCCCCTCCATTTTACAAATAAGGACACTGATATCCAAATAACTTCAGTCACACTTTTTAAGAGAGCATTTTGGCCATAGGTAAGAAGAAAGGGCATCAGGTTACAAGGTTTGGACATTTTATTATTCATGAAGAAGTACCAAAATCAACGGACAGCTAAGTTATTTGACCTACTTTCTGCTACAAAGAATGAAACAAGCATCAACAAGCCTCTGCATATATAGGCCAGTTGCTTGAAGGAAATACATTTTTCTAACTCTGTTTAAGTTTGATGTGCTGACTCAAAGAGATTGACTCAGCAGTTTGCAAAGCCATTTAGTCTTTGAGTTGTTTGCATTACTTCCCATTCTAGTCCTTCAGGCTTTCTGAAACTTCCCTTCCTGTCAGGGGGGTTATAAGCTGGGCACTGATTCTATTTGGTGTTAAAAGAATAAAATGTTCTTCAAAATTCAGCTTATTCCCCACTAAAATGACAATATTAATATTTTCACTACTTATCTTCTGGAGTTGTTGACCCTACTATGTATAAGAGCTAGTAATATTATTGAAACAGTATTATTAGTTGACACTAACTTTTCTTACTTCATTTGAAAATGAATACTATTTTTTCAGTTTATTCAAGAACTTTATCTGTCTGGAATGCTACTGAAGTATCAATGATTCTCCAAGCTTTCCCCCTTCCTTTCTCCTGTTGAGACCTTTAACTAAATCATGTGCATTTATATATGGTTCACATATAGCACATTAAAGGACATGACAGCTTTAAAAAGTCATCCAGTTGTGGGAATAATACAATGAAAAGAGTATCCGTAATTTAATATCCTAAATTATCAAAATTCAGAGAGCCTCTAACTCATTGGATAATTTACCATATCCTCTCTTTGCTATCAAATAAAAACCTTAGTACAATTTCTTTCTCCCTCTTATTTACTACCTCTGCTATCCTTTCTGGCTTTGGTGGTCAAATACCTGATGAACCTCCTGGATAATTTAAAAATAGGAAGAGTCACTTGCAAATGAAGTAAGCAAAGTTAGTGTCAACTAATAATATTCTTTCAACATTACTAGCTTTTACACATGTTTTGGGCCAACAACTCTAGAATGTAAATAGTAAAAATATTAATATTCCCATTTTACTGATGAATGAGCTGAAATTTGGAAGCTATTTTATTCTTTTAAAACCAAATAAAGACAAATTTTCACAGTATCTCTTAGACTCTACTCCATATACTTCCTAAATTCATGACAAGCATGAATAAATGGATAATACCTGCTGTCAAAGTATATTATAATCTTCTATTTGGGGGGGGTCAAAGCCTTTTGACTTGGGCAGCTTTTTAGAAATACCACTTTCAGAACTAAGATAATTTATAATGAATTTCCATTTTTTTCAGTGATATCTTAAGATAAATGGAAAAATGCTATTGATAAATCTTGTGTGATATACCTTTAGTATAATGGCTAAAACCTTCAAATCTAAGGCAAATAATTAACTTTCAGAATATGAGACACTTGAACTTTATCAGGCTATCCCAAATGTCCTCTGTAAGTTCCCTTTATGCTAAATCCCAGCTGGCTCCTTCTGAATCCTTTGCCCTTGTACTTTATTCTATACTGTACTATGCTTTCTATACAGGGATTAGCATAGCAACTTGACTTGTGATTTTATAAAGCATTCCCAGGTGATGAAAGTCCCTTAACAAAAGCACGTCAGCACCTTCTCTACAGCTTACATTCATAGCCTAAAGAGGTCAAGTGATTTGCCAAGAACTCCGGAGTTGGTATGTTGGAGGCCAGACATACATAAGGCTTCCCAGCTCTCCATCTACTGCACCACACTGCCTTGTGGATGTGGTTGTTGTTGAGTATTTGTGGTTCCATTTGGGGCAAAGACACTAGACTAATTTGCCATTTCCTTTCTCAGTTCATTTCATAGATGAGATAACTGAGGAAAACAGGGTTAAATGACTTGTCCAGGGCCACACAGTAGGTGTCTGAGGCTATAGTTGAACTAAGGAAGATGAGTCTTCCTGACTCTATCCACAGGACCACCTAGCTATCCTTGTATATAAACATATGTTTTTTAATACACTTCAAGCCCATTTTAAATCTTGTCATTGTAAAACCTCACTTAGCTCCACAATTTGCATTTATTGGAATCATAGTATTTATTTGAGATTTGGAAGGTAGTTCCAGAATCATTCAATTCAAATCATACCAAAAAAACAAAAAAACAAAAACAAAAAAAAAAGAATCCTCACCATAAAGTACATACAAGGTCATACAACTTCTATTTGTAGACCTCCAAAGAAGAGGAAGTCACAACCTTTTGAGGCTGTCCTTTAAAATAGGATGTTGTCATTTAAAAAATATATTTACTTATCTCATTTGAATCTAGAAAATTGATTTTTATCACTATATCAGGGTAGTAGCATTGGGACAGTAGCATTCACTATCAAAGACTAAACATAAAACACCAAAGGATATTGATATTTACTACCTATTGCAAGAAAGGCTAATGGGGTCCATTTAGTCTCTTTAGCACCTATTTCTACTAGGCAAAAAACTATATATTTAGTGTACTTCTTAGTTTCTATTATGAGGCTTTTGACAAATATCCAACCAAACTGACCATGACAGCAACTTCAAGCTTGGTGAATTCAATTAAATATACTGACTTTAGAGACCACTTCTTACCTATCTTTTCCCACTAAAAGCATTTAATGCAAATGGGCCAACCACACAAAACCTATGTTGTGACCCATTCATTCCCCAAAGTTATTTCCTTTTTATATGCTTTAGTGAGATGGATAAGGAAAGAGAGAGTTAGAGACAGGGTGACAGAGAGAGAGACGGACAAAGAGATAAACACAAAGAGAGACAGAAATAGAGACATGGAGAGAAAAGGATAGGGGAGCACTAAATGGGCTAAGTCCCAAATTATCAGGATACAGTTGTATAAAGAATAAATAAATATTGTTATTGTTCTTCAGTAGCTTTCAGTCATGCCCTGTTTTTCAGAAGTCCATTTGTGGCTTTCTTGGCAAAGATATTCAAGTAGTTTACCATTTCTTTCTCCAGCATATTTTTACAGATGAGGAAACTGAGGCAAATAGAGTTAAGTGACTTGCCCAGGATCACAGAGTTAATTAATGTCTGAATCCAAATTTAAACTCAGGAAGCTGTTTCCCAATTTCAGACCAATACTCGATCCTCTATATCACCTAGCTGCTCATATAAATGAAGTATAAATAAATCTATTTGTCCTCTGCAATTTCTGTGACTTTCCACCACAACTACCAAATCTGAACATTAAAGAGTCTTTTTATACATGACAGAATAGTTAAACAAAGATTCAAGGAGGAAAGAAAGAGTTTTAATTTCAGGTGTAAGTAAAGTGACTTCTAGAATTACTGTAGCATAGCTTAATGATAGACATGTATAGAGGAAAAGGAAGAGAAGGTTGTGAGAGATATTTATTGAGCTTAATAAGCTCTGTGGAATTTCAGCTCTAAGATGACCTCTTTTGCAGGTTTTGCGTTCTTGAGACCACTGATATTGATGAGCTTAAGGGACTAATAACTAAAATTAAATGTATATTGTAAAAGAATGGTAAAAAAAACCATTGGGCTTATGAAAAATTCACTTCAAAAATTTAGAAGCATTCTATTTTGATAGAGCTGGTACCATTCTAAAACTGTTAATACTTCTTTCACGAAAAAAAAATCATCTCCCAACTTCTAAAAATTTAAGCTTGAAAACAAAGTAATGCAAAGTGGAAACAATGATAAATTACAAATGATAAGTATAAGAAAACAGCCCATGTCCACAGAAATAAAAGTCCAAGTGAATTGTAGGCTAAAATGAAAAGGTTTACATTAAGTATGTAACATTAGAAACATCTTCAAGTTTGACTTTGTTTATTTTTTTAGCTAAAAGGATCATAAAAGTCATACATTTGGAGTGCATGACATCTTGGAATTCATCTAGTTCAAACCCATTAATTTACAGATGAAGAATTCAAGGGCCAGTGAGTTTAGATGACTTGTCAAAATTACATAGACAGTAATTAACTATAAACAAGAAACATGAAATTCTTGGAGTAATTCAGACAACAAAGAAAAAATTTGTTGAGTGTGTTAAGAGGCTTAGTATTTTGAGTTGGTCAATTAGATAATAAGAATTATTTGTAAGGGCTTGTCTCAACCAAATGGAGAAGTCATATGCCATATTTATTTTTTTTCCTGAGGCAATTGGGGTTAAGTGACTTGCCCAGGGTCATACAACTAGGAAGTGTTAAGTGTCTGAGTTCAAATTTGAACTCAGGTCCTCTTGACTTCAGGGCTGGTACTCTATCCACTGCACTACCTAGCATATCTATTTTTAAAATTAAGAAATCATTGTGCTGGAAATTATAAATCTATTAATTTAAATCCCTTTGGCTAGAAAGAAGAGCAGTTTTTAAAAAAATCTTTTTCTAAGCCCAAAAAGCATTTTCCAAGGTCTTGAGTCCAGGGCTTCTGATTATAACACATGTATTATGTCACATAATAAGAAAGAAGATAAAATGAATCAATAACTAAAGTACATTTGTCCTCCACTTCCATCTTATCTCCAAAAGAGAAGTTATAACCATCTGCTACTATACTAAGATATTAAACTTCATGAGTAACAATATACCATTTAATTATCCCCAACAATTTCCTAGGCTACCAAACTATAAGGTACAGATCCTATACCAACAGTGAGCAAGCTGTTAAGCTGTGCTTATCACAAATAAAACTATGTATAGACAAGAAAGAAGAAAAAGGGTGAGAAAGTGAAAATGGAGTAGCATTTGTACTGAAGTGACTTTTACAACAGCCTCCTAATTGGCCTCCTGCCACCCATAGAATATACCTCTTTGGGAACAAGAACTGTTTTTCTCCCTATCTCTAGCACATAGCATAATTCCCAATCCACAGATGACATTTAGTAACTATTTGTCAAATTGAAATGCCACATAGCTGTGTTCTTGACTCTATTCTAATTAACATTTTTATCAATAGCTTTAATGAAGGCATAGATGGCAGGATCCAAAAATTAGCTCCACGTGCTGGAACAATGGGACAGCATTAAACCAAAGACAATATTGAAAAACCAACCTTACAAGTAAGAAGAGATGGATGTAGCTAGAGCAGCTCATGTGTAACCAACCAGCAACATGAGACAAGAGCCCCCAAAAGCTAATGCAATTTTGGGTTACAGGAGCAGAACTATAGTATTCAAATGACAGAAGTGATTGTCCCAAAGACAATTTTAGGTAAGAAAGGGGATGAGAGCACTTGCAAACAAACCTTCTGGATTATCTATTGAAGGAAATGGGGAGATATTTTACTTAAGATAAAGGACATGGTTTCTATCTTTACATTTTGAAACACTAGGATGTGAAAGAAAGAAAAAAAAGAAGAAAGAAAAAAAACAGAAATAAACAGAATTAGGACCAAAGGATAGAAGAAATTGTAGAAAAACAGAATCCCTTTCAAAAAAAATATCCAATGATAAATCATTCAAAAGTGGAATTTAGCTACCTAGGGAATGAATGATTTCAATTAATAATATGACTTTGAGATCTTATAGAAAGGACTCATACTAAGTACAGGTTGGACAAGATAACCTTGGAGATTCTCTCCAAATCTGGGATTCTATAAAGCACACACACATACAGAGAGAGAGACAGAGAGACAGAGACAGACAGAGAGACAGAGAGACAGAGAAAGAGAGAGAAAATACAGGAAAGGAAAAACAAAATGAAATGTACTTGATAGGGAATGGTAAAATTTCATTGATGAATATCTTTAGTGTCATTTACTAGTCTTCCACCATAGCTTGCCTACACCTTAGGCTGAGTACAAGCATCATGTCCAACACTTGCCATAAATCAGAGAAAGAATTTGAAAAATAAAGGAAAGATAAGCCAGTAACTTACCAGAGTAAGTTTATAAGGAGCTCTAATGATAGTCACTGTTGGAGGCAGAAGAAACATCAATCTGAGACTTGAGATTAGGGTCTAATGCTATTTGGTGCTCATTGTGTTCTAAAGTCACCTCTCTGACCTGCTTAGGCAATTTTATCTGTTTTTCAGAGGACAGGGGAGGGCTACCTATATGAAATGTTGCTTGTGCTTTCAGAAGAGGTCACTGTATTATTCGATTTATTTAACACCAAGTGAAAGTTAATTGAAACTGTAACTAAATGGGAGAATGAATAGAGTACCAGTCCTGGAGTCAAGAGGATCTGAATTCAAATCCAGCCTCAGATATTTATTAGCTGTGTCACTCTGGGCAAGTCACTTAACCCCAACTGCCCCCCAAAAAAATACATCAAGGAGAAAACTTTAAAAAGAAATAAACAAATAAACAAAAAAAGAAACATGATAGGTTACTGGATCCCTTAATAAGCTCCATAAACACAGATAGTAATGTTCATTTACTGTTCAATTAGTTTAAGTTCATTCAGAGAAGGATTTCTGGTAGCTATGTCTTTGTCACTCATTTCTCATAAACAAGATGAATGTATTCCACATTGGTGCTCTACACGCTGTGTCACTTAGCAGCCCTTTGCAACCCTTACAGGTAGCTATTGTTGCTATCCTTAATAATAATTGACATTTATCTATTGCTTCAAGATTTGAAAAGCATTTTACATGCATGGTTTCATTTGGTTTTCACAACAAGGTAAGCACTAACCAACAAGGTAAGTACTTATCAATATTATCTCCATTTTATAGATGAAGAAACTGAGCCAGAGGGAGGTTAAGTGGCTTGCATATGGTGACAGAGCTAATAAGTATCTGGGGTGTCATTCAAACCCAGGTCTTCCTGATTCTAACTCCAGCACTCTACTTGATATGCCAAACTGTCTCTCAAATATAATAAAAACTTCCACTCTCTGAAGAATCAGAAATTCAATGACCCAAATGGCAATGGAGAGATGTGGGGTAAGCATAAATAGACTATAAAATCAACAATAATGAGAGAGAAGATAAACAAATAGCATCCAGAAATGGTAGGCTCAGCAAAAGAAATAAGCTGGTCATGAAGCAACAACAAGGTTTAAAGATGGACAGTCAGAGAAGGGGACCAGCACTTCAGGTAGATCCTTATTCAAGGGTCAATGGGAGACCATGGATAGGAATTGCAGAGAATAAGATGATATCAAAGGGATGTGGAGGAGGTGCCCACACCACTCATACAATTGAAGTAATAAAATATATGGTACTACACAAGCATATATGGTATTAGTCACTCTTTTTAGTTTGAAACCTTATAGCCATTAAGACTGTAAATTCAGAAAAATGAAAATCAGAGGAAGGTGACTGCCAGACACCTCATGAAAAAATATATTGACACCTCTAATCAAATCCATTTCTCCAGTGGACACCAAGTGTGAGTTGGTGTCTATATTATGAGATACCCAACAACCAGCAAAATCAGAAATTTTTTAAAGTTACCATTTTTTTTAAAAAAATTATAAATCAAAGCAAAGCTAAATGAAATTGTTATTAATTCCCCCTATATATATATATATATATATATACATGTATTTGGTTTCTGGAAACATTATTTATCAGCAGATCCAATCAACTTGTAGTCATTCAAAATATCTTGCATCAGGTTTTCAGGAGCTTATAGACATTATAGATTGTAATAAGGTGGCAGAGTAAATTAAAAATCACCAGGAGACAAAAAAAATTGGAAAAAGTAATCCATGGCCTTGGCATAGTTTCATTAAGGACAAAACAAGTGAGCCCTAACATAATGATGATGACTACCCAACAGTATTTAAATTCAATTAACCTAACAGGCTAACCTAACATTAGCAGATGACCTGCATCCTTTTGTTGAGAATTCATTGATTCCTACTTAAAATTCAGTACACTGGACTTTTAGTGAAGCAAACAGCAAATTTAGTTGAATTTCCACTTTAAAAAACACCTTAAACAACATTACATGGCCAAAGATGCATTTATAATACTATAATCATAATTTTATATAATTTTATATAAATACTTAATCTCCAACATCTTTCCAAGTAGTAAACCAGTAATAAGGAATGTAAATTTAGGCTCATGGAATGAAATAAACAAATCTATAAGAAAGTAATATTTAAACTATTTAGAATCTGAATTTCTGGGGCAGCTAGGTGGTGCAATGGATAGAGCACCAACCCTGAAGTCAAGAGAACCTGAGTTCAAAGCTGGTCTCAAACATTAACACTTCCTAGCTGTGTGACCCTGGGCAAGTCACTTAACCCCAACTGCCTCAGGGAAAAAAAGAATCTGAATTTATCTGGACTATAATAAGAATTATTGACATTTGCTTATTGCTTTGAAATTTGCAATATGTTTTCCCATTTGAGTCTCACAATAATCTTATAAAGCAATACTATCTTATAAGTATCCTATTTTCAAGTTGTAGGTAAGAAACAGGATTAGAGAGATACAGTGGGATTTTAATTCCTATTTTCCAGGTCCTAGATAAGGAAGAGATGAGCTCAGGATCAGCATAAAATAAGATTATCAGAGAAGCAGTCCAGTGCATCAATTTGTCCAATGGAGACATTATGCCTAGTGAAGTGTTAGTACAGCACTGTGGATCAATTCAGTTTAGCAATGGGAGAATTTGTTCATACAGAAACTATCTCATCAAATAATTTTTATGGACAATTACCAAGACAGAAAGAGAATTTGAATTCTATAAATTGAACTCTACAGATCCTGTTTCTGTGGCCCCATATTTTAATTCCTTGCATATTTTAATTTCTCCAGACTTTAAGTATATGACCATTTCCTCCCTACACAATTATGTGAATTGATGGGACAATTCAATTCAACTTTGTGAGAAGAATATTTACAAATATTAAATATTAGTTTTGTATTTTTAATAAGTATTTTGGTTAATCTAATTTATCAGTGGCTATTTGTTCATGAAAAATACAGCATTGGGGGCTAGCACTAGGGGCTTGTGAGTTACAGTGTTGGAGGAAATCATCACCCACCAGACTTAGCCCCAGAAATCTGAGAGTAGTGATTTCCTGGGAAAAAAATCCCAATTTACCATTGTAGAGACAAGCCAAGAGAAAATGAAAGAAAGAGATCAGAGACAGAGGCCGACAAAAAGAGAGAGGGGAAGGAAGAAGGAGGAAGGGAGGGAAGAAGAAGAAGAGAAGAAGGAAGGGAGGGAGGAGGAAGGAATGGAGGAGAGAGGGAGGGAATAAGAGAAGGAGGGAGAAAGGAGGAGGAAGAGGAGGAGGAGAGAGAGAGAGAAAGAGAGAGAGGGAGAGAGAGAGGGAGAGAAAGAGAGAGAGAGAGAGGGAGGGAGGGAGGGAGGGAGAAGGAGAGAAAGAGAGAGAGAGAGAGAGAGAGGGAGAGAGAGAGGGAGGGAAAGAGAGGGAGGGAAAGAGAGGGAGGGAAAGAAAGAGGGGGAGAGAGAGAGAAAGAGAAAGAGAGAGAGAAAGAAAGAAAGAAAGAAAGAGAGAGAGAGAGAGAGAGAGAGAGAGAGAGAGAGAGGGAGGGAAGAAGAA
>JAJPUD010001307.1:255049-329486 GCA_023553655.1 Myrmecobius fasciatus | reverse complement strand
AGAAAGAAAGAAAGAAAGAAAGAAAGAAAGAAAGAAAGAAAGAAAGAAAGAAAGAAAGAAAGAAAGAAAGAAAGAAAGAAAGAAAGAAAGAAAGAAAGAAAGAAAGAAAGAAAGAAAGAAAGAAAGAAAGAAAGAAAGAAAGAAAGAAAGAAAGAAAGAAAGAAAGAAAGAAAGAAAGAAAGAAAGAAAGAAAGAAAGAAAGAAAGAAAGAAGAGAGACAGAGACAGAAGAACTGCTTTAAACTTATCTTGGCTTATTCACAACTAAGGAACAATGTGTTTCTTTGACCATCTTGAAACATTTCGATCTTGGCAGGACAAGTGTTTGCACTTTCTTGGTATAACCTCTAAGAACCTAGAATTCTCCGAGATGATGATGAAGGAATTTATCTCTTTTTTTCTTACCTATAAGTCAAGGAGAATTCTAATTCTGGAGGTTCTCCTTTTTTTAAGTCCTATTCATTTATTCAACAAGCATTTATTAAGTGCCTACTATATTATAGGTACTAAAACAAAGACACAAAAATTAATTAATCTCTGCCTTCAAGATGCTTACATTAACTTGAGGGAGGGGAAGCAGATATGTACACAGATAAACACTAAATAATCACTGGAAGATAAGGACAAATCTCACATTGGAAGTGGCACTTGGCCCGAGACCTGAAGGAAGCTAGAGATTCTAAAAGGGGTGATGAAGAGGACATGTGTTCCAGGCACTGGCCACACTCTTCACAAAGGCATGGAGATGGGAGGGAATAGAAAATGGACAGTTTGGCTAAAATGTAGAGTAAAATGTAACGAGAAAGAAAATAACATCCATTAAATCTAGAAAGGAAGCAGGTCATCAAATTTAATAGGACTATAAATGGCAAAAAGAGAAATTTATATTTTACAATAGTTGTAATTGGGAGACACTAGGGTTTCATGACCTGGAGAGTGACCTTATCAGATCTGTACTTTAGGAATATCTAATTAGCAGCTGTACAAAAAATGGATTCAAGATAAAAGAGAAAGGAAATTGGGGGACCAATAGGAGGTGATTGCAATAGATAGTTATAAGATGGTAGGTATATAAGTAGAAAGGAGATAAATATGAGTAATGAAGAAGTAGAATAAGCAACAGAGGAAGTGACTGGATACTATTATCTACTCTAAGGGATTCCAAGGTTACATTGGTAACAAAAAAGTATTTTTTATATTTGGAAGTAACTGAAGACAAAGTTGAGAGTTTTGTTTAGGTCATGTTGAGTTGGCAAGATGGAAAAGAGATTGAGGAGAGATAACTTAAGAACTATTGGACTACTTCAAATTCATGATTTTAAAAAAGATCTTAAACATTATTTTTCAAGAAATTTCAAGTAGAGAAAAACTGTAGATATTCAAGATATGTGACATTCAAGAACTAGAGGGTAAAATAGCAATAGAAAGAATCTACCTATCACTTCCTGATCCCAAAATGGAAACTCAGGAATATTAAAGCTAAAATCCAGAGTTCCCAGATAAAAAAGAAAACACTTCAAACAGTCAGAAATAAAAAATTCAAATATCAAGGAGCCACAGTCAGGACCACACAAGATTTAGTGACTTCAAGGCACTAGGAGTACAAACAAGAATAACCTATTTAACAAGACTAAGTAAAATCCTTCAGGGAGAAAATGGATATTTAATGAAATAGAGAACTTTCAAGCATTCATGATGAAAAGACCCTAGCTGAATAGAAAATATCATTCAAACAGAAGACTGAAGAAAAACATGAAAAAGTAAACATGAAAGAGAAATCATAAGAAACTCAATAAAGTTAAATTGTTTACATAACTATATGGAAAGGTAATACATGTAATTCCTAAGAATTTTCCCATTATTAGAATAGTTAGAAGGACTCTATCTAGACAGATAGCATGGGTATGAGTTTTGTTGAGACGATCTCTTTTTTTAAAAAGAGGGGTGTACTGGAAGAAGGGGGAAGGGACAAATAGAATAGGGAAAACTATTTCACATAAAAGTCATTCAAGGAAGAATTTTTATAGTGAAGGGAAAATGAAGAGGGGCGTATGGGCAGGCAATGCTTAAATCCCAGTCATCAGAATTGGTTCAAAGAGATATATAAGAAGATATATACATACTCTGTTGTGTTTAGAAATCTGTCTTACCCAATAGGGAAATAGTAGGGGAAAGGGATAAAAGAAAGGTTGGTGAATGGTGGATAATGATAAAAGGATAGGCAGATTAAGGGAGGCCATGGTCAGAAGGAAAACAGATTTTTGAGGAGAAGGGGGGGGAGGGAGAGAGAAAGGGAGAGAAAAAGGAAAAGGGAGTGGGATAGGAAGAGGGACAGGAGAGAAAAGGAGAGGAAAGGAGAGAAGAGAGGAGAAACAGAAGAAAATAGAACAAAGGGAAATACAAAATTAGTAATCATAACTGTGAATGTGATGAGTTTACTCATAGAACAGAAGCAGATTGAGGAATGGATTAGAAACCAAAATTCAACAATATGTTAATTATAAAAGACACACTTGAAATATAATAAAATACAAGGAGTTAAAATAAGGAGAGGAACAGAATCTATTGTGCTTCAGCAGAAGTAAAAAAGGTACATTTAGCAATCATTATCTCACCAAAGCAAAAGCAAAAATAGGCCTATTTAAAGAAATAATCAGAGAAACTTTTGACAAAAGGTACTATAGACATTGAAATAATATTTTAAAAAATTTGCATCAAATTTCTCTGATAAAAGCATCTTTTCTCAAATATATAGGTAAATGAATTAAATTTATAAAAATAAGATTTTTATACTAATAGATTGTCAAGGGAAATGAACAATTAGTTTTCAAAAGACATCAAAGTCATATTTTAAAATGCTATAAATAACTATTGATTGCAAATTAAAACAATTCTGAGGTATCATTTTATACCTATCAGAAATAACAAATGCTAGAAGGGATGAAGGAAAATAACTATACTAAGGAACTATTGGTGGAGTGGTGAACTGGTCCAACCATTCTAAAGAACGATTTGGAACTGTGCCTAAAAGGCTACAAAACTGTGTGTACCTTTAACTCAGAAATACCACCACTACTAGGGCTCTACCCCAAAAAAGATTTTTTTAAGGGGAAAGCACCTATATGAACAAAAAATTTTTATAGCAACTCTTTTTTTGTCGTAGCAAAGAATTGGAAATTGAAGGGATGCCCATCAATTAGGGAATGGCTCAGTGAATTGTGGCATGATTGTGATGGAGTATTATTATTATAAGACATGACAAGGGAGATAGTTTATAAAAACATGAGAAGGCCTATATGAACTAATGCAGAGTGAAATGAGCAGGACCAGGAGATCATTATAGTGACAGCAATATTGTAATAATAATCAACTGTGAAAGATTTAGCTATTCTGATCAATATAATAATCCAAGAAAATTCCAAAGGCTCATGATGAAAAATGTTCTCCAAAGAAAGAAGTGGTGAACCCAGTACAAATTGAAATATAATTTTCTCACTTTTTTCTTGCTTTTTTGGGTATAATGTGGCTAATACAGAAATGTGTTTTCCATGTTTTTCCATGTATAATTGATATCAAATTGCTTGCCTTCTCAGTGGGTAAGGGAGGGGCAGGAGAGAGGAAAGGAGGAAATTTGGAGCTCAAAATTTTTTAAAAGAATTTTTTTAAATAATAAAATGTTTAAAAATAAATTAAAAAGGATGAGGACTAAGAAGATGCTATCAAATTCAACAATTAAGACCTCATTCTTGACCTTAACAAGAGCAGTATCATTTAAATAATGAGATCTAAAGCTGGATTAAAATGTTTCAAAAGTAAAAAGAAATGAAATGTAAGTAACTTTTTCAAGTAGTTTATGAAAGGGCAGAGATTTAGCATGATGTTTTGAAGTGATGATATGTACAGTGTTTGGCACATAATAAGTAACTGATAAATGCTTGTTGACTGACTAACTGATCCTATAATAAGCCACTCTACCTCTCAAGGAATGAAGGTAGAAGGACAAGAAGGGTAGGGGACAAGGATTTCTTAAGTACCTACTGTGTGCTCAGACACTGTGCTAAGCATTTTACAAATATCATTTCTTCTGATACTTATAAGAACCCTGGTATGTTGGCTATTATTCTCATTTTATAGTTGAATAAATGAGTTAGACAGCAGTTAAGTGATTTGCTCAGGATCACAAAGTATCAGAGGCTATATTTGAATTCAGATCTTCCAGACTACAGGCCCAGCACTCTATTCACTATGCCATCTAGCTGCCTCTAAATGTCTTCTATTATTATTAAAATATCTTTCATATTAATGAATCTTACATTCATCCTCATTGGTCTTCTAATAGATTATCTATTTTTATAGGTAGATTTTTTTTTTGATGCTTCTAATCAAACTTCCTGACTTTTTAAATCAGGAAACTGGGGCAAAATAAGATCAAACCCTTTCTTTCCACCACAGTAGACCAAATGTCGGAGAATCCTGATAGAAAGAAAGAAGCCTAGGAAAGTGAGTTTAAACACGTTTTCTTCTGTAGCCCTAAATCTATTCTTTATGTAGTAACTCTCAAAGGCATGCCACTTCACAGAAAGAAAGAGAATATCTTAAGGGGGAAAGTACAGAAATTACTCCTGGAAGCTACAAAAGGACAAAATTGATTTCATAGCAGCTCTCTATGGGCACTTTCATTGAATAACTGCTTTAATGTTCACATATCAAAAAGAAAACATACCCAATGGATTTCTTTCTATTTCTAAAAGATGCTCTGTCTTGTCCTAATTTTTTTTTTAACTTCCCTGAACTCTTTGATTGTTTTCGCTGTATTATCTAGCCACTTGGATGGTGGCAAGACAACTTCACAATTGCATGGTATCTGACCCCACTGGCACTTCAGAAAGAATACCCACTATTGGGAGGTAGGAAAGAAGAGGGGGAAGAAAGAGTTTGGTAGTAGGAGGTAGCAAATGAATGGAATTTTTCCATGAATTCTTTTATTTTGTTTTAGTTTTCATTGAGTCTAACAATATAGGGCCCCCTTTTAAATTAATGAAATGACAATTTGCTGTAGTCAGTGACTGAATTATCTAACATCTGTCAAAATCAATCAAAGTTGATCACCATCAGGCCTGAAAATTGTGGGGTTTTTTGGCATAACTGATTTGAATCTCAGGATCTGATGAAATTAAACAAGTTTTGAATTAGGCAGAAACTGGATTAAGAGGAAGAAATTGTATATTCATTTTTTAAAATTTCCTGTGAGTTTATAAATAATTATGAAAGAAGGAAAGCATCTTATGAAATCTATATCTCCATGTCTGTTTTGCATATAGTATTTTGAAAATAATTATTCTCTTTCGAATATGAAAATTTAACAAGATACATGCCTACAGGACACAATTACAAAAATAAAGAGAATTAACAGTTTAAGATAGTCCCAGTGAGGCCCAATGAAGAGTTTTTAGAGAGATTAAATTGAGAAGCTCTACTATAGGCAGTCATTCATGAAATAATGTCTATTTGAAATGTGTCTATTATGTGCCAGTCACTGTGTTAGGCATTGGAGAAGTAAGGCTACAACTTTACTGTATCTATCCAAACATAAAACCCCAGGAAATAATCCAAATTTCAGATAGATAGAGGTTAATTTGGATGACAATTCTGAAAGTCTTAAGTTTATGACCCCCAAAGGTACAGCAAATCAGATAATGAAATCAAAAATGAGCCAAGCCTACTTCTTCCCTAGTGGGTACAAGGAACCTCAAGTTAGGCCTGACCCACTAAATGCTAATGCACAAAAGAAAAATCTTAGAAATGAACTCAGAAGTAATAAATACCATACTTTAAGAAAACCAGAAAATAGAATTTCTACTTTCTCTTCTATTACTGTAGATTTTTAATAGTATTTTATTATTTAAATTCCTGCAAAGATATTTTTAAGATTCACTTCTGCAAAATCTTGTACTCCAAATTTTTTTCTCTCTCTTCTCCCCTTTCCTCCCTCCCCAAGACAGCAATCAATCTGATATAGATTAAACATGTACAATTTTTTCATGATAATATAAGCCATTCTCCAATTGATAAATGGTCAGAAAGTTTTCAGACAAAGAAATTAAAACCATTTCTAGTCATATGTAAAAATTCTCCAAATCATTACTGATTAGAGAAATGCACATTAAGATAACTCTGAGGTACCACTTCACATCTGTCAGATTGACTAAGATGCCAGAAAATGATAAATGTTGGAGGGGATGTGGGAAAACTGGAACACTAATGTATTGTTGGTGGAGTTGTGAACTGATCCAATCATTCTGGAAAGCAATTTGGAACTAGGCCCAAAGGGCTATCAAACTGTGCATACTATTTGATCCAGCAGTGTCTTTACTTGGTGGATATCCTAAAGAGACCATAAAAAAGGGGAAAGGATACATAAGTGCAAAAAATGTTTTAGCAGCCCCTTTTGCAGTGGCAAGGAACTGGAAACTGAGTGGATGTCCATCAGCTGAAGAATGGCTGAATAAGCTATAATATATGAATGTAATGTGAATATTATTGTTTCATAAGAATTGATCAGCAGGCTGATTTCAGAAAGGTCTGAAGAGACTTGCATGAATTGATACTAAGTGAAGTGTATAGAACCAAAAGAACATTGTACATAGCAACAAGATTTGGTGATAATTAACTGTGATGGACTTGGCTCTTTTCAACAATGAGATGATTCAGGCCAGTTCCAATGGACTTGCTATAGAGAGAGCCATCTGCATCCAGAGAGAGAACCATGGGGACTGAATACGATGACAACATAGTATTTTCACCTTGGCTGCTGTTGTTTGCTTGCTTGTTTTTTTTCCTCATTTTTTTTCTTTTTGATCTTATTTTTCTTGTGCAGCATGATTAATGTGGAAATATGTTTAGAAAAATTGCATATGTTTAATTTATATTGGATTACTTGCTATCTAAAGGAGAGGGGAGGTGGGAAGGAAGGGAGAAAAATTTGGAACACAAGGTTTTACAGGAGTAAATTTTGAAACCTATCTTTGCATGTGTTAAATATATTAAATATAAAATAAAAGGATATTTTTAAATAGCATGCAATTCTTCTAAACAAACTTCCATATTCATCATGCTGTGTAAAAAAAATCAGATTAAAAAGGAAAAAAAATACAAGAAAGGAAAAAAACAAGCAAACAAACAACAACAACAAAAAAGGTGAAAATATTATGCTTCAATCTACATTCAGTCTCCAAAGTTCTCTCTCTGGAGAGAGATGGTTCTTTCCATCCCAAGTCTATTGGAATTGCCTTGAATCATCTCATTGATGAGAAGAGCCAAGTCCATCAAAGTTGTAGATCAGGGTTCTTAACCTAGGATATATAAACTTGCTTTTAAAATATTTTTATAACTATATAGGTAGTTTCCTTTTTAATCCTATGTTTTTTTTAATTTTATGCATTTAGGAATATTATTCTGAGAGGAGGTCTATAGGCTTCATCAGACTGCCAAAAGAATCCATGACATATAAACATTAAGAACCCATGTCTTAGATTTGTTTTTCCTCTTAAAGATGAGAAAGCCTACTCAGAAGTCAAAGGATTCTCAAAAAGTAATGTATTCCATTATTCAATCAGTCACTAAACATGTATTAAGCTACCACTGTACCAAACACTGTGCTAAGGACTAAGGATACAAAGAGACAAAACACAGTCCCTGCTTTCAATTAGTTTTCAGCTACAACATGCTAGCAAAGCAAGCTATAAATTGGATAAATCAGAGATAATTAGCGGAAGGAAGGCATGGGAATTAAGAGGAATTAAGGAAGGTTTCTGTAAAAGATAGGATTTTAGTTGGGGTTTAAAGCAAGCCAGGAAAATAAATAGCCAGAGTGGAGAGAGAGAGAGAGCACAAATCAGGCATGGGGGACAGCCAAAACAAAAATGCTCAGAGTCAAGAAATGGAGTGTCTTGTTTGAAACAACCTAGAGTTCAATGTACTAGATCAAAGAGCAGGTCTTAGGGAATAAAGAAGACTAGAAAGATAAGAGGGGGGCTAGTTATGAAGGGCTCTTAATGCCAAACAGAGCATTTTGCATTTGCTCCTGGAGGCAATAGGAAGTCACTGGAATTTACTATATAAGGAAGTGATATAATCAGACCTGTACTTTAGGAAGATAACTTTAGTGGCTGAATAGAGGGTGCATTGAAGTGGGAAGAGACAGTGAGCAATCCAAGATGACACCTATATGGTAAGTCTCAGGGGTTGGGAATTTGCCATTGCCTTCAACAGTAATAGGAAAGGTAAAAAGTGGGAAGGACTCAGAAGGAAAAATTATGAGATCTGTTTGGGACATGATGAGTTTAAGATGTCTATTGGATATCCAGTTTTTTTTAAAGGTATTAACAATTTGAGGATGGAGGTCAGCAGAGTTTGTGGCAGGATAGGTAAATTTGAGAATCATCATCATAAAGATGTTAATTAAATCCATAGAAATCAATTAGATCACCAAGTGAAGTTATCCCTTCCACATTGCAGGGATTAGGGCACAGCAACACTGCAATCTGGAAAAACTGCATACAATTTTTTGGCCCTCTCTTCAAACCAAATAAGTCTGATTTTTTCCTTTTTCTTTTATGTGATTAATATTATTCAATACTATATATATAGATGCATTTCTGAGTTTCTGAACTTTTTTCCTGCATTGTCTGTAAATCTTTGTGTGGCATCTGCAGCTCCTACAAAACTCATTTAATTTCTTATGCTGACCTGTGATGTATTGAAACTGCAATGGGAAAAGTCACAATGGGGAAGAGATAAATGTAGTTTAAAGGGGAAAGAGAAGAGCACCTAGGACAGAACCCTGAAGAATATCTTCTGTGAGAGGGTGTAATTTGGAGGCTGAGAAGAAGTAGTCAGATAGGAGAACCAGGAGAGAGTGGAGTGTCAAAAAGGAGGAGGAAGCGAGCAACTATTTCAGTCAAGGAAAAGGATTAAGAGAACAGTTTTAGTGGTATGATAAGGTTAAAAGTCAGTTTGTATCAGGTTTAAGAAGTCAGGTTTAAGAACAAAGTGAGAGAAGGGGAAGTAAAGGTATCTATTATAGACAACATATTTGATGAGTTTAGCTACAAAGGGCAGAAGAGATATAGGAACTTGGTGGGGATGGAAGAATCGAGTGTTTGAGGTTATTTGGATTTTTTTTTCCCAGAAGGGGGCAGACATGGATATATCTATAAACAGTTAAAAATGAACCAATAGAGAGAGAGAGAGAGATTAAAAATAAGTGAAAGAGTGGGAATGGCAGAGAGGGTAATCTGTTGGAAGGGTTGGTATGGAATAGCTTTGCTTGAACAAGTAAAGGGGTTTAATCCTGGTAAGGAGTAAGGCCAATGAAAAACAATTCAAATGAGTGTAGGTGCTTCTTTCTAAACATCTCTCCTTACTGCACAAATTGTCAGAGTAACCTGACAGATACTGTATTCAGCAATTGTACATCATGCTAACCTATCATTGTCTATTGAATTGGTCTACTATATTCTAGTATTCGCATTATTTACCTATCATCTCTGAAAAAGAATATTAAGCTGAAAATATTTCTAAAGGTTCTTCTTCAAACAAGGGGAAGAAAAAGAGTCAAAAATGCTTAGCCCCATAAAACACCTAATGGTCTCAAAAAGATAAGCTGATGAAGTTGGGGAAAATGACATTTTATGAGAGCTATAAACTGTAAGATTCTCTGCTTGCTAACTTGGCTTATTCTGACATTAAGCAATTCACATAAAGTCCTATTTCTGGGTCTTCGTGCTTAAGGTTAAGCTGGAAAAAGATGATATTTGAAAGAGTAGTGGATCAATTCTTTTAATTGAATTGGTTCTATTCCCCCTTGTCTGGTCAAATGCAAATCTCTCCAGAATATTCTATCCACATCCTGTCCTTTTCTTCTTCTCCTAGTCCCTTTTTTCAATGTGAGCAGTTGTGGATAATGGGGAAGAAGCTGGAACCAGGAGACATGGGATCACACTTCAAGTGCAACATAGATGAGATAACAGTTGCCTACTTAGTATCCTGTCATGGTCAAAATGTATCTGGAATGTTGCCTCTCTTCCACCACCATATTTAAGGAGGTATATGGACAAATTTGAGGGCAATTAAGATAGTAAGGTTTTCGAGATCATCTTATAACCTATTTGAAGGAACTAGGAATGTTTATTTAGCCTGGAGAAAAGAAGTATTAAAGTAGACAGGATAGCTACCTAAGGATCTGAAAGGCTATGAATAAAAAAAAGACCTGTTCTGCTTACTCAGAAGACCAGAACCAGGAACAATGGAGGAAAACTGCCAATAACAACAATAATAATATTAGCGACAACTGTTGTGCCACAATCTCAGTTTCCCTCAGTTACTGTCTCAGTCTCCCTCAGTTGCTGTTTCAGTTTCCCTTAATTGTGCTGCCCAAAAATAGCAATCCCCACTTCCTGACCTTCAGAAATAATTGGACTCACATTCCAAAGGAGTTATAAAACCTCCAGATAGCCAGCCTCGACATACCCCTTATCTGTATGACCCAGACTAGTAGTATTCTTTGCCCAGTTTCTGTCTCAAGGCATCCTACTCCCTACCTGTCAGAACTGAATTTATGGTTTCCTTGGACACCAGATGTGCTCAGCTGTTCCCATGAGTTCTTTGTCTCCCTGAGCTATGGAACCTATATAATGCATGACGTCACTTGATGGGGCGCTGAATACTTTGTATTATTCAGTCAGCCGACATGGCTGTCAGTCTAAGCCTCTGGCCTGGACTGTGTGCTTTGAGACATGAGTCCCAGCAGTCCTGATCCATAGCTATGGATTCTGAATTCTCAATTAACATCAATAAAGCATTACCTAATTTCCATTGTGTGATACTGCCTCAGTTTCTCCCTGAGCATTACAGAACAACAATAATTTAAGTGGCCAGTACTGTGTGATCTGGGCAAGCCACTTTTTTCTCATTTGTAGAATGGGGATGATAATAGCATCTGTGTCTTGGAGTTGTGTGAGAATAAAATGGCATAATATCTGTAGAATGCTTTACAAACTATAAAGTGTTATATAAATGCCATTGGTGGTGGTTGTGATTATCAGTAATTTGACTCTATTGTTACTAGATTTCCCCTATGAACAAGCAGAATGAATCTAATCTCTTTTCCATTTTATAGCCTTTCAGATCTTTTAAGATTGTAATTCCATTTATTCTTAGCCTTCTCTTCTCCAGACCAAACATTCCTGGTCTTTTCAAGTAGGTTATGACATGATCTCTAAGTCCCTTGACTCCAGGTCTAAGACTCTATCTGCCATGTCACCTGCCTTTTAGTTGCAGAGATTCAAATTTCAGGTCATTATAAGGAAAAACTTCCAAACAATTAGAGCTATTGTGTGCAGTGTCTCAGGAGGAAATAAGTGATCATCAATCTGTAGGCCAAATGTCCACCTATTCAGGTATGAGAGGACTAGACCACTTTTCCAACTGAGATTCTGTGATCCTAAATAAGATTACCCTGGAAATGGAATAGGTCCCAGAAATGGGCAGTCAGGGTGAATCCAGGTATCTAAAAGTAGGTAAGCAAACAAATGAAGATCCCTAGAAGTAATCAAGAATCAACAAAAAACAAGAGGCAGAGCAAATTCATCAGAAGCTAGAACTAATGAAATGAAAATGATGAAGGAACCAACAATGCAAAACATCCAAAGTTCTGACAAAAAAAACCCAAGTGATAAACTGCAAAAAAAAGACCAACAAAAAAAAAAAAAAAAAAAAAAAAGCGAGTGGAACAGATACTAGAAATATGGAAACACATTAAAAATAACATTTTTCTTTAGAAATGGTGCTCTTCCATCAAATTGTTGTTGAAGCAGGAACTAAAGGGCTAGCCCAGGAGCTGCAGGTGGAGACAGATAATAGGAAGCACTTGGTAAAGTGATGGATGTCAGGAGAAATACATGCTTCTGGTCAATAGACCCTAACTCTTCTTTTTCTCTTACTTCCACTCCCCTACAAGACAGCAACAGGGCACTAAAGGGATAAAAGCATGATCTAGAAAGATTGGTAAAAATTCTAGTTCTTTTCCAGGCAATCAATAAGCATTTATTTTTGCCATCATCAATGATAACCCCTAGGGATACTACTAGTAGTAATACTGTTACTACCACTGTTGTTGCTACTGCTACTACCTACTATTACTGCTTACTATTACTACTACTACTTATTATTACTACAATTATTACTATGATAATAATGCCATTTATATAGTGCCTATGATGTGCCAGACACTATGCTAAGCATTTTATACATATCTCATTTGATCTTCACAATAACTCTGAGAAAGACAAAACCAATTCTTATTCTCTAGAAGTTTACATTAGAATAGAGGACAAAACACATAAATATCTAGATACATAGAAAACATAGATTGAAGGTAATCTCTGAGAAGAAAGCATTAACAAGGTGGAGTGACTGGGAAAGGCCTCTTGCAGAAGGTAGTATTTGCAAGGAAACTAAGAGGTAGAAGTAAAGAGGGAAAGCATTTGAGGGCAGTCAGTCAGTAAAAAAAGACATAATGAGAGGTCCTTTAACCCCCCCCCCATGAGCCCTATCTTGAATCTGAATTCCCAGTGACTCTATATTTGTAAAAGCAGGGAGTCTACATGCCCACTTTGACAATGCCATTGTCAAGTACTGGACTCATGGTGTATTAACATGGAACTTTGCTTTAAAATTCTAGGATGCATCATTAAGATGAGGCTCATAGAGGCAGCTAGGTAGCACAGTATATAGAGCACCAGACCTGAAGTCAGGAGGACTTGAGTTCAAATTTGGTCTCAGATGCTTAGTCCTACCTGTGTGACTCTGGGCAAGCCACTTAATCCCAATTGCCTCAGGGGAAAAAAAAGATCAGGGTCCTAGTAGTGCTGATGAACAAAAAAGATGCCTTTCCCCAACATTTCACATGTTTTAGGATTTCTTTTCTGCTTCCAATTAGAAAATGTTTTAGCTATGTGAACTCTGGACAAGTCATTTCACCCTGCCTCAGTTTCCTCCTCTGTAAAATGAGCTGGAGAAAGAAATGGCAAACCATTCCAATACCTCTGCCAAGAAAACCTCAAATGTAGCCATAAAGAATTCAACATCATTGAAAAAATGACTAAACCAAACTAAATTCAATTTTCCCTGTTAAAAATAAGTCAGTATGAAACATTCTTAGGCTATGAGAACAACAGGATCAATGAATGGAAATGACCTATTATTCTAGTAGTGTATACCAGAGGCAGGGGAATAATTTTCTATTCCATGAGTTATTGATTTTTCACTTTGTAGGTTTGTAAATTACTAGGCTTCACTAATGCAACTGATTGTACTGATTCTAGTTGTGGGAGGTAAATAAGATAAAAAGAAAAAAAAAAAACATTTTCAACTCTCACTGTACCAGAGTTTCCATTAACCTCCATTTTAAAAAAAAAATTTTAACAAAAGATAGTTTACTTGGTCACATCACAGAAAGGATACAGCACTTAACTAGGAAAATCTGGGCCAGACCTGAAGGGCTTGAACTCTGTGGGAGTGTGGGGAGGGGAGGCAAAGAAGGCAGAGAAGTTAAATCCTTGGATGACCAGGAAACCACATCAAAGGCAGCCTAAGGCCATTAGAAAGCTGCATCAGGAGAGATTGAGTTGGAACCTAATTTTAGCCTCTTTTTTGACGTTAAAAAAACAACCTAATGGACATTACCTAATCCTTATTAAAACTCAGATGTTTTGAATCAAGTCATCACAAAGAACAATTCAATAACCAAAAGATTTTAATTGGTAAACTGTCACAATTTATGCATTTTTCCTACTAAAGACCTTTAAATTATTCAAAGAGAAGTTGGATTAATTATTCATAAAATCAAAAAGTAAAAGGAACTAGAGTGGGTATATAAATGACCTAACAAGGCTACTGTGAATAAAGCAATTTGTAAATAATAAAGTGTGGTTTTATTATTACCATCTTTATTATTATAGACAACTCCCTTGGAACTTAGCCTCAATTTCTTCATCTGTAAAATGGATAAAATAATAGTATTAAGACATCAACCGTGCATTTTTGCACACGGTCTCCATTTTATCATAACACTTTCTAGATGTGGGATATAGTTTCAGGTTTTGGATCTTAGTGACTATCATCCAAGAAACTATACCTTATAGAGGGATAGGGGACCTTTTTCTGCCAGGGAACCACTACTATGGTTTACCAGTTGAAACTTCTTCAGTAAATTAAGGTAATCAGAGTTTAAGTAATTTGCCCAGGCTCACACAACTAATAGGAATTTCTGACTCCAAGCCCAGTACTCTATCCACTGAGCCATCAAGCAGCTTCAAAATCCTTTTTTAAGTTATTTAATCCTAATCATTGCTCTTCCCCACCCATGTTCTCTGTGACATAATGACCAACAAAAATAAATAATAGTCCATAAAATTTTACTAGCTTGACTTCTTCCCTTGGTAAGTAATAAATGACCAAAAAAAATTTCATTACTCAACTGGCAAAATTAGTATTCACTCTAATTTATTGGGTGTTTTGAGAGAAATAAAAGCTAAATATACCCAGTTAGCCTAGGTTTATTTTTCTTCTTTGCTTATTTACCTTGAAAAACTATAGTCTGAGTCTATTCCTAAGACAATTTGTATATTTGGCCAGCTTCCATATGAGAGGAAGCTTAATAATTATATCTAATTATAGCTTTATAAAGTACTTTAAGATTTGTGAAACACTTTATGTAGACTGTCATGAGAACATACCACAGCTCTGTGAGGTAGGTTCTATTATTTTTCCCATTTGCAGAGTAGAAAACTGAGTCTGAGAGAGGCTGAGAGGCTGATTTACTTAAGGACTATAGTATCATAGATTGAGCTGGAAATAGCCTTAAAGATCATCATATCCAATTTCCTCATTTTACAGTTTACAGAAGATGAAAAAAACAGGCACAGAGAAAAGCTGATTTGTGTAGGACCACAAAACCAAAACCAATAAGCATCTGAGGCAAGATTTGAATTCATATATTCCTGGCATTAAGTCCAGGATTCTCTCTACCTAACTGCCTCAAAGGAATCTCAAGCTATTAACAGATCCCCTATGTAAACTTAGTTTAGACCCTGCAAACTCCTTTAGAGACTATCTTCAGGGGAAAAGGAAATAATAGCTTATATTATAACATATATGAAAGTCTTGCCTTCCCAATGGGGAAGAAGGGGAGTGTGGCTACAAAGGGAGGGAGGACAAGAATTTGGAACTCAAAAAAATTTTAAATGCTAAAAATTGTTTTTTACATGTAATTGGAGATAAAATAAAATATTCAATAAAAAATAAGCACTATAGCAAGTTAACTGTTTTTTATACAAGCCTCTTTCTTGTTCTTTCTATATATACATATTAATAATAATTAATATTCTTATTAATCAATTCATACTCACAAATCTAATTAATAAAGTTTGAGTCTTTTAATTACCAAATATTATTTCATTAATAATATTCATATTTGTTAATTTCATAATGAAAGAAAATTTTAAATGATCAATCAATAAATAAGTGATATCTGACGTTTACTTAGCACTGCAAGGTTAAAATGGATTTTATAAGCATCATCTCTTGTGTCCCTTGCAAAAACTTTGTGAAATATTATCCTCATTTTAATATTATTTTAATATCTTTTTAGTATCATTTTTTTCTTTTACAGATAAGGTAAATGAGGCTCAGGAAGGCTACTTGATCATGGTCATATGTGGCAGAAATTCCAAGTCCATTGTTTCTTCAACTTTACCACATAAAACTTCAGAATTGGAAGAGACTTCAGAGTTCAATTAGTCCAATTCATATCTGAAACAGGAAGAAGCCAGTTAAAATCCACTTAAAACCTGAGGAGATGGGGAACATACTACTTGGCCAAGCCACATTCCACTTTTTGTACATTTCTATTTTTAGGAAGTTTTCTTTTATCAAGAACAGAGATCTACTTCTCTTCTATCTATTGGTCCTGGTAATGCCTCTGGCATTATTCTTCAGATTACTCTTCACATACCTAAAGATAACTATCCTGTCCTCTTTCCCCCCAAAAAACTTCTCTAGCTTAAATAGCCCTAACAGCCCAAAGACCCCCATAAATAATAACCTATCCCCTCAGCCCTCCACATGTTCATACATTATTAACATGTCTCCAAAACTTTCTTAAGTCTAGGCAATCAACAAAATCATAAATCAAGCCCCAACATGTAGTATTTGCCTATTTTTTTTTTTTTTTGCTTAGGCAATTGGGGTTAAGTGACTTGCCCAGGGTCACATAGCTAGGACATGTTAAGTGTCTGAGACCAAATTTGAACTCAGGTTCTCCTGACTTCAAAGCTGGTGCTCTATCCACTGTGCCACGTAGCTGCCCCTAGTATTTGCCTATTTTCAAGGTGTGAATGCTCACCCTGAAAATTTTAAATTAAATAAACTCCCCTTACAGTTAATTCCAGGTCACCCATATCTCAGAATTAAAAGAACAAAAATAAAAGGAACAGTCAGTTTGAGTTGCTACCACTGTGTGGTATCAAAATTCTGGAATCTAGATCAAAAGCAGCAAGTTGTAATATATGTCAAATTATAGTATGTATATATATACTATATATATAACATATATCAAATTATATATTAATTATAGTAGCAGGCATGAGAAGAGCAAAGAACTAGAAACAAAATGTGTGTCTGCTTATTGGGAAATGGCTGAAAGAACCTGGAGTATGGATATAATGAAATATTATGCAATAAAAAATTATGAATAGGAGGAATTCAGATAAACTAAGAAACTGAATATCTGTAAGAACTGTTGTATAAAATAAGAATCCTAAAACATAACAGGCAAATAACTACAATAATGCAAGTAGAAGAACTCTTAAAAATGAGCTGAACCCTAAGCAATCATAATAACCAATCTTGATCCTAGATGATAGACATGGAGGCATACCTCCCTCATCTTGGGAGAGAGGCAGAAAGCCTTGTAGTGCTGAATATATCATATGCATTGCTAGATAATATCACTGAAGAAGGATTTTGGGGACAATGTTGTTCATGTAAGGTTTGAGGATTTGGGCTTTTTGTTTTTTAGCTTAACTGTTCTTCTTTGTTTCATTTCAAAGAAGATAAGGGGAAGATTATGTACATGAGTAATTTAAATATAAAATCAAAAGACATAAATAAAACATATTTGTTTTTAAGGGACTGAGATGGGTGAGTGAGTAGGAAGAACAGAACAAGCATTTATTAAGCATCTACTACATTCCATGTCCTCACCTGGGAATAACTAGTTATTCAATCTTATTGCTATTATTCAATATATTAGCTATCCTTTCTAACTTCTTATCATCTTTACATTTTTTAAGTATGCCATCAAATCATCATCAAAGTCATTGAAAATAAATGTAAAGTAGAACAGAGCCAAGAACATATGCTATGATACTCCCTTCAGGTTGTCCTTAATCAGTACTTCTCTGAGTTGAATGACTCAGCCATTCAAACCCATCCACCTGTGCCATTATCCATATCACATCTTTCCATCTTCTATACAAAAACTCTTTGAGAGACATTAAGAAACACAAGGACACAATCCCCATGTAGGCCCAAGCTGAATAAATCAATCACCAGTTTATCCCCAAAACATAAGTGATCACAAATATATATCAACTCTAATAATAGCATAATATATAGATAGATAATAACATCATAATAACATCTACCTCATTAGGCTGACATATAGTAGGTGCTTAATAAATGTTTATTCCCTTTCCTTTCTCTTAATTAAACTAATATTTTTAAAAATTATTTATAGAGAACTCACACAGGACAAGTGCTCACAAGGCAGTCAGAAAAAGTGATGCAAGGACACTCTCAAGGTCTCTCTTAAGAACTTTAGAACTGATTGTATGACATGGGAGTCACTGGAGTGCCCTCCTCAGAAAAGGTGCTGTGCTCTATGAATGAAGCAGAATTGAATTAGCACAGAAGAAACACACAAGATGGGCAAAGTTAGAGAAGTCCCACTGAATGTTCATAGAGACTATTCATGTCTGACTTGTGGCAGAGCATTCCAAGCTCGTACTGGTCTGATCAGCCACAGTCAGATATACACTAACTTGACTCTGAAATTGTAATCATCCTTTTCAAAAATGAAGGAAAGAAAACCAACCAATAGTATGTATGTGAATGTATTCAGCCTAAACCTCCTAACTATGGACTGAAGGCCAAGGATGGATATACTTTGTCATTGGTAAGTCCTTTCCAGATTTACCCAAGGTAAAATATAGATTCTCCCAAGACAGAGGGAGAAATGAAATATGTTTGGGTGCCTTTTCACTCTTATTTAAACTATAGCCACCCCATAATTTTGTATGTCACAAAACTTGTATTTCCCAGACAGCCCACTCACCCCCAACTCAAATCAATATTCCATAGCTATTATATGTTCTTATAACCAGCCATACACACCTAACATTGTGTAATAAAAATCTATCATAGAGAGGGTTGTCTTGTGAACAAAAACCATTAAAACTGTGAAGTAAAACCAGAAATGTCACTGGGTATTCTTAGGTCACAAGAATGCAAACAGTGCCCAGAGATTCATATGACAATCCATGTCAGAAGAAAAGATTTTAGAGGAATCCACTCTAAGGATATCAGGTTGTCACCTCTCAGATCTGCCACTAGAGACCTCCATCTATAAGGAAACTGATATGAGATGACCCCAGAGGTGGTGCTTGAGTTTCTAAAATCTAGGAGACTATAGAGGAAATGAGATGTTCTTTCAGGAGAAGAAATGAGTCAGAGGACATGATTATCCTCCTCTCTTACTCTACATGAAGGCAAAATTCTAAGGGGAGCTAGATGGTGCTGGGTGGCACAATGGATAGAGCACTGGACCTGAAGTCATCTTCCTGAGTTCAAATCCAGCCTCAGACACTAATCAGGTGTGCAATCCTGTGCAAGTTATTTAATCCTGTTTGCCTCTGTCCCTCATCTGTAAAATGAACAAGGAAAGGAAGTGGCCAACCACTCCAGTATCTTTGCCAAGAAAACTCCCAAATGGTATCACAAAGAGCTGGAAACAATTGAACAACGATATAGCAGTCACTCAGCTCTCTTCTCACCAAAGAATGAGAAGTTACAGGAAAAAAAAAAAGATTATTACAACTAATGCTTGATTTAATCCCATGATGGCATTAAAAATGTGGGTAGAGGCAAGAAGGTCTTTGGACTGATTCTTTGGGGGGGGAGGTCTAACGAAATCAAAAATTGTGGGCTTTAATCTAGCATTTACTTGATGGGTGTCTTTAACCAGCTTACATCAGCTGGTTTTTCCAGCTGAATTCTCCAGCAAAATTGCCAATGACATTAATTTATAATATATAAAATGCTCCAAAAAAAGACAACTTAACCTACAGTTTTAGTTAATAGAATGGAAAAGGAGATTGAGGATCAATAAAATCAACTATGTTTATTCTTGGGCCTCATAATTTTAGTTAAGGGGTGTCCTCCAACTTTACTCCCTTGAGTTCCACATGATTGATTTGGTTTTGGTTTTCGATTTTTGTAGGGGAGTTACATTTTGGGAGGAGTAGATACTTGGAACTTAATATAATCAGCTATCTGCCACTCCAGAATTCCCACTTAAAGCAAAGCTCAAAAATAGAAAAGTTCTATTTTTGCAAAAATAAATAGAGAGCCATCATCTTTGTATTTTGCTCCTTTCCTAGTGAGGTAAATTCTAGACCCTTGACCTTCAAGTTTCAAGAAAAGGTCCAATCAGGTTTTTGCCTGCATTGATGAATTTAATGAGACTCTTTCAGAAACAAATAGGCTCTATTGATATTTGGCAGTTTCTTTTGGGGACAGAAGGGACAACTATGGAAGGAGTTTTAAGTCTATGTTTGTTACTGAATTTCATACTCCTTTTCTTCCTCCTCCTCCCTTTCCCCTATCCTATTAGTATTGTAGTCATATTTCAGTTCATCTTTAGTTCCTTGATGGGAATTTGAGGGTCAGAAAAAAGGCCCCTGATTTTGGCACTCTTATTCCTTCCCTGACTTAGACTTATCATGTTAGCTTTCAAGTGTGCCAGCCCTTGGCCAGGCCTTTCTTACATGGGCAGAGAGAGTTCAATTGAATCAGAGAAACAAAACACTCTTTAATGTGTCAGCTCTGACTTAAACTACGTGCTTTATGAAACTGGCACCATCTTCTAAAAGAGTTTCTTAACCTTTTTAGTACCATGGACTCAATGGGCAGTTTGGTAAAACCTTCTCACAATAATGGTTTTATATGCATGAAATAAGAACACATAGGATTACAAAAGAAATTAACTATGCTGAAATACATTTATCACAGACTCCAAGTTAAGAACCCCCCCTTTTTTTTAATTAAAAGCTTTTTATTTACAAAACATATGAATGATTTTTCTACATTGACCATTGCGAAACTTTTTTTTTTGTTCCAAACTTTTCCTCTCCTTCCCCCCACCCTCTACCCCTAGATGACAGGTAATCTAATACATGCTAAATATGTTAAATTATATGACAAATCCAATATATGTATACATATCTATACAGTTATCTTACTGCACAAGAAACATCAGATCTAGAGAGGGAAAAAAAAAACAACCTAAGAAGGAAAACAAAATGCAAGCAAATATTCACAGAAAGCATTAAAATGCTGTGTTGTGGTCCACACTCAGTTCCCTCAGGCCTCTCTCTGGATGTATATAACTATCTTCAGCGCTGAACAATAGGAACTGGTTTGAATCACATCATTGCTGAAGAGAACCATGTCCATCAGAATTAATCATCGTATAGTCTTGTTGCTGTGTATAATGAAGAACCCTCTTTTGAAAGACTAGGGTTTGTTTTTTTTTTAATGAGGTGGTACTTTAATGTCCATTAGTTTATCTTTCAAAAGTCTAAACAGAAAGGTTTTCAAACTAGATAAAATAAATCCAGCATATGATGTGATTGGAGAAGCATCAGAAAGGCCCTCTTGCCCCAAAAGAGCTGTCCCTCTTACTCACCTACCAGAATGTCTGAAGTTGCATTCCCTAGATGTGCATTTCCTTGGTATAAAGAATATATTTGGTATAAAAAGTATATTTCCTCATTAAAATAAAGTGATACATTAAAATAAAAATACTCCCTGGAAGACACAACACATGAAATTATCTATCTTTAACACCTTGGTCCCTTCCAACTCTGACATTGTAAGTGCTAAGGACCCTCTCTCCCCTTTAGCCAATTGCTTTCTAGGAAACACTGCTAAGTTGTTGTTTTTTTTAAATATCCCTGAGGGTCAAAGACTTCTTCAGTTGACCTTAATGGCTTGATGATTTCATTCATACTTTCTCCTTTTGTAATACTCTTGTCCATGTCTTTCTAATCTTCTGTAGACTATCTACTCCAAATACTACATATTTTCCTCAGCTTCTTTTAACATTTTGTGTATACCAGGTCAGCACTCTTTCTCCATAAATAGTCTTCATCCTTTTCTGGTGACTCATGTCCTTCCTTATTTTTTACACCATCACTCTCTAGCTGTTCAATAGTCAGTCATCAAGCATTTACCGTGTGCATCATATAGGAACAATTGCAATATATCATAACTTGCTTTGGTATAGTGGGTGAAAGCACTGAGCATGTAATCAGGAAGACCATGGTTCCGATTCTATCCCCACCACTTACTAGTCTACCTCCAATTCTGTCTTTCCTCATCTCTGCCTCCTGACTTTGATGGCTTCCCTGCCTTCCTTAAAATCTCAGCTGAAGTCCTATCCTATCCAGATTCCTATTCATGTTAGTGCTTTCCTTCTCTTGAAAATTTCCAATTTATCCTTCATATCTCCTGTTTATTCAAAATTGCTTGTGTGTTATCTCTCCCATTAGACTCTCAGCTTCTGGAGAGCAGAGATTTTATTTTGCCCTCCTTTGAATCCTCAGCACTCAGTTTAGTACCTGGCACAGAGCAGTCACTTAATAAATGCTTATTGACTGATTGATGATAGCCAAGGTCTTTTACCTCTTTATACCTCGTTTTCCTCATCTATAAAACAAGAGAGTTAGACTTGATGGCCCCTAAACTCCTTGCCAGCTCTAAATCTATAATCCCATAACTATGTATTTTTCCATTGCTCTTAGGCCTATCTATAATTGTGGTTCTTGTGGGGTTGGCTTTAAAATGATTTGCAGCCACTTCGCAATGGCAGAAGATTGGTGTTTAAAAAAGATGGGTTTTTGCAGAAACAAGCAGCTTGGGAATCATTAAAAGCACTGCACAATTCTCCAAAACACAGGTAATGTTTTGATCATTGGAAGAGTTGAAGACAACATTCTATTTAAAGGGGTCCTCCCCAAATAGGAATGGAATGGGGAGAGAAGCTATAGAAATAAATGCCAAAGAAAAAGGAACCAAGTGGGAGAACATGGTGAGGGGTGGGAGAGGAAGGGGGGGAGAGACACAAACTTTGGCTCTCTCGCAATATTGCTTTGGGCTGCCATTTCCAAAAGATGATGACAGCTCTTTCTGTGGGTCTGAACAAGCACTGGGGGAGACCATCTGCCTTTCCTGGGAGAACAGCTGACAAAGATTATAAAGATTTCACAGATTTAGCTATTGCTGAAAGAGTAACAGCACCAGCAAGGATCACAGGTGCCAGACACTATTTCTTGCAATTAAGTCTGAGTGGGGAAATGAATTCAAAAATGTGGGATTTTTGTATTGCAGCAGAAGGAGGATACACTTGTCCTCATTAGAGAGGTCTTGACATGTTAATAAAGAGCCTGAGGAGACCATTGCCATGCCCTGTAGCACAGCACGTGAGTTAAAAAATAATGATGCAACACTCTGCTCTCCCCCATGTTGAGATCCTTGGGTGATGAGCCTATAAAAAGCCTCCCCCCCAAAACAACTAAAACCGCTATGGATTAAGAACGAGTTAGTTTGGACAGACCAGAAAAATCAGAAAACAGGTTTTAGAAAATAGGCTTTGGAAGTCCTGATGCTACTAGTGGGAAGAGACCATAGGCCACAAATACAATGCCAGGAGAAGCTGACTGGATGAGTGGAGAAACATGAAACGGAAAACCCCAGATAGTAACATTGAGAGAGATGAGTTGTGAAGAAACTTGTACAAAATGATGGATTCTAAAGGGAAAAAAAAAGAAATGTACAGGATCTGGGACTTGGGGGTATAGGTTTAAAGAAGGATCTTTAGCTCAGGAACTTTTCTAAGCAGAATCCAGGAAATCTATTTATTTCAGATTCTAGTATTTATAAGGAAAGCAATTTAAATCCAGAACTAATGGGCAGACCAAAAAGAATTGTATTTTTTAGGAAAATAGGAGAGCCATGAAACAGAATGTTTCAATTAGGAAATACCACAGAGTCCATCTATGGTCAGAGGCAGAATAGTGCAGAAGGTCTGAGTTCAAATTACAGTTCTGCTATTTATTATTTGTATGACCTTAGGAAGGTCATAAACTTTTCTCATCTGTAAAATGAGGGAGTTGAACTAGATTAGGGATTCTTCATTTACAAACTTTAAAAAAAAATTTTTTTGTAATGATAATTCAGTTGTAGTTGGTTTCCTTTTGCATCCTATGCAGTTTATGTATTTAAAAAATTTTTTAAAGATTTCAATAGACTGCCAATGGTATCTGTTATACATACAAAAAAAAAGATTAAGAACCCCCATATCAGATGGCCTCTAAGGACCCCTTCAACTTTGAATCTTGTGATTTATGAACTCTCTCTAAGGCCAGAAAGATAAGGAGCTTTGGCCAACATTATATCACTAGTAAGTGATTATTAAAATTAAAACCAATGCCTTCTGACTCTCAGTCCTGTAATCTCTCCACTCAATTACAGTGTCTTAATCAGAGACAGCTCTGGTTTGAATTGGAAAGTAGATCCAGAACTAACTGAAAGAGGCAAATTCTATGTAAGAAGCTGTTTCAATCTTAATTGAGTAATATATAACCTTTGTAATGAGGACAAATTTTCTCTCTTATTGCAACCAGAGATTTCTGAATACATTTCCCCACTCAGACTGACTTGCAAAAATTAATTAGAAAATATGATTTGTGTCTAGCATCTGTGTGATTTGCCTAATTTGTACATATATTACATCCATAGATTCCTAAATGCTATATTAAAATAGTTTGTACCCTTTAAATGGTTAGCTGATCCTGCTGGACAGGAAAAGATATAGACAGATCTATATCTAGAGTATCTAAGATTTGGAAGCAAGTCAGAATGGGGAGGGAAGAAGACTAAGGGATCTGAATTTCAATTAATGGAAGAGAGAAATCCCTAATGTCCTGAGTAGGAGACGGTGAAAACTATCCCCAAACCACCTGAAATGACCAAGGGGCCTATTCTTTCTTATGTAACAAAATGCAACATATAACTATCAGACAAGTATTTTCTGAGTGTCTGCTGTGTGCTCAGAAATGTGGAAGGCATTATATGAGACACACACACACACACACACACACACACACACACACATACACCATAGGATAAAAGATTTAGAGCTGTAAGATAAAGTTCATTTAATCCAAACCCTTCATGTAAATGGCTTTGGAGCTGGGATAGCCTCAATTTTATATTTGCATGTCCAGCATTTAGCTCAGTTCTTAGACACATAGAAAACATTTAATGATTGTTTTTTATTCATTCATTATTTTACAAAGCAGCAAGCCCAGAAAAGTTAAATGACTTGTTCAGAGTCACCCAAGTACTCAGTAGCAGAGCTGAGATTCCATTCTAAGTCTCTGTCTTTCAAATCAGCATTTTTCCATTGTTTTATGCTATCTTCTTTGAGCATGTGAATTTACAATATTAATAGCAAAAACAACAATGGATTATCTGTCGATAGTCCCAAACAGATGGCATAATCATGGCCAGATTGCTGTAAGTCTAGCCAGAACAATTCACAGAAATCGAATTATCACAGGGGGCAAATGGACAGCTAAATGAGGCTCTCTGCAGGTTTTTTATTATGTTTATTAGCTTATTTGTTAGATCTATAAAATAGTCCTGTGAGATAAAAAGTCAGTACACCAAGTACAAAATGTAGCAATTCATTTATATAAGAAAGAAGGAAAATGACTGCTCTACAATAAATTAATAACCTAAAAATTTTAAACAATTTTAAAATATATTCCTTGCATCTTGGTCTAAAGGTCAATAGTTGAGGCTCTGCAGAAATCCACAAAGGGCATGACAGCAGGGAGATCGTGGCAAAACTGCCAGAAGAAATTACTCCTACTGGTTAAATTCTCCAAAATAGGAGTTTAAAAAAAAGACCATTTTCTATGGGTCTTGGCTTGCCCTAAATGTCAAGGTCAATACAAGTAAACCACTAAATTATTCCATTTTCCATGCTATTAGGTGAGTTACATAGAATTGTGAACTAAAGCAGAACCAACTTTAAATGCATGAAACTGATTCAACAAATCTAACCTTTTTCAATTTACAAAACGGCTTTAGCTCCAGTATAAAGCAGGAATTTAAGTCTATGATTAGGCATTCCTAAGGTGCCCATTATCATCACTCTTGGGTACTGCCATATAACAGGAAACTGGCAATAGAAGAAAAGAATGTTCTCCCTTTTTCCACTCCAGCTGAACCACAGGAGGTGAAGTTGAGGGGAAATGTCAGCATAGAACAGAGATTTCAGAGGAATGGGAATCTAGCAAGTCAAACATTTTTCATCTGGATGCTAAGGAAAATCTTCTATTTCTGTGACTTAGTTATAAAACTGACTATTGGGCAACTACTATCCATCTCTCAACATTCAGCCTATGAATTCTGGCCTGCTTTAGTGGCAAGAAAAAGATGCAATCCTTTTTCCTGAGCACTCAAGTCTTTGAAGGATCTGTGGTGCCATTAAATTGGGAAGTTCTTTAGTAACTAATTATTTGTACTTAAATACTGGCATAGAAGCTGGTCACAGAGACAGAAGTAAGTCAGAAATCAAATCATGTTTCTTGTACATATTGGCTATTTTGGCCCTAAACAAGTCACTTAACATATTGGTGACTTGAGCAACTTTCAAAGAATTTAAATTAAAGAGCAAATACTAAACTGCATTGGTAGTGAGATTCCTTAACTGGGTACTCTTTATATTGATGAAATCACAGTTTAAGACTAAAATACACACACACACACACACACACACATACATAATTATCTTGAGCAAATTTGTTTTGATTACTGTGTTCTAAAAAGATATACTTTCTGATATAAAAGAATCTACAACCTAATTTGGAAAGAGAAAACTTCCACACAAAGAATAGAACAATGCATATAGTTTATAATCAAATGGGTATTGATATGATGCACACATTTCTTCCACAACCAGAAAAATAAAACAGTTCCTAAATTGTCTTGGTCAGGAAAATTTGATCTTCTGCCAACCGGAAAGGCAGGCAGCCAAGAGCAACACTAGACTAATGTACAAACTCATCTGAAAAACATTCCAGAAGAAGATGGCAGAACATTATAAGCCATATTGTTCTGCAAAATATCAGGTCACTGGAGAAGAAAATTAGCCTACTAAAAGCATGGCATGAGACCCAACCAAACTAGGTCATCCCAAAACATTTATAGATGAGATTGGAAGGACAACAAATAGACACTAAATGGAACAGATTTGTCAGGATTTCAAAAGTAATCTATTCTCATAATTGATGATAGTGAAACCATTATATTTGTACTCAGCTGTCTAAAGTGCTATATAAGGAAGTGAAAAAAGGTATTTATGAAGATTAATTTGGGAAGAACAGCTGGATCAAATCAAATATACCCAGAAGAAATCTCTTATGGAGGCAAAAACACTTTAAGATATTGCAAATAATATCAAAAAGCATGGAGAAAAAGAAAAAAAGCATGCAACACATTATTCTCAAAAAAAAGGTTTCCCACAAAGCAGTCAGCAAGCACGTAACTCTCTTATCTTAATAAGACCTATATAGGTAAAGAGAGTATCCTCAACCAAAACATAAAAGGAGACAAGAAGGCTTTGATAAGACAATTTTCAACAACAGACTACATCTGAACAAACACATGAATGACTGAAAGACATAGAAAATAAATAATATGATGTCTCTGTATTTGCTATTGATTTTTAAAATTCATTTGATTCAGTAGAACAAAATAAAGCTTTGAAAGCTATAATGGAAACCTTTTCTCTTCTCTCAGTATTTGTAAGCTGAGTCATCCCACAAACCAAGAGAAACCCAAGAGAAACAATATGGGTTTACACTAAAACTCTAAACAATCCCAGAGTGAATTCTTCTATATGGTTTCAATTTTACAACTTTAAAGGGAAAACTTTAGGGATAAACAAGGCCACAAAGCCATGCTGAGGTACTTTCTGAAGAAAGTACTTTCCTCATTTCTTCATTTACTTGTTCTCTTTCAGCTGCAGACTAGAACATCTTTCCACATTTTCCCACAAAAACCATGTCTTTCTCATTCCAGACCCTCCAAATCCTAAACTGCACATTTTGCTGTTTTGGGTGAGATTTCATTGTTAAGCAGGAATCCTGAGAGCATCAGAAACAGTGATTAAATAAGAATCCCAGATTTTCCCCATGGAAACTAAGGGGAAAGTCTTTCTTAGATATATTTTGACATATGCATCCATACTTTGTGCTCTACAATTAACCTATTAAAACATTTTGATACATAAGCAGATACTCTAAACTTTCTGTTATTTGCTTATTAAATTCTCAACTATTTTCTCTTTTTTTCTTATGAGGCAATCCCTCAGAAAAACCTCAATCATTATTCTGATTTGCTATCAATTGACAGCTACTCCTTGAAGCAATTGAAATAGACAGCCACATTCATTGCAATGTGATCCAAATGCATTAAGAACCTGACTGGCCCCAGGAGGCACTAACAGTCTTGGTGACTGATTAACCTACTATTTGACAGGCACTGTGTATACCAATATAAATAATACAAATGAGAGACAGACAGCTGCCCTCAAGGTGATGCCATTTGAATGAGGTAGCTCCATGTACACAGATAAGGAATTATAAAACATCTGGATGAAGTGTTCCCCCTCATTCTCTGGGGGAAGGACATCTAGCCAAGGTCCTCTGGGAGTCCACAATTCTAAAACTATAGCTCAAGAGACCCCTTGAATACATCTACTTTCAATAATCAGCCAGGTGACAAAAGCCTTTACTAAGCTGGTAGAATGTGATCAGTAAAAAGGAAGCAGTCCTTCGCCACCCTGGGGCAAGCTCTGCCATTGAATCAGTGGCAGTGGCAAGGAGGTAGAAGAACATGAGGTATATTTGTAAAAAGGCACACAAATAGGGAACGGGTAGCCAAGCACAATAACAAAGAACACCAAAGGATTCTTTTTCTTAGGGTCTCTTTAGGAAGCTTCATCCTGGGTGTAGAAGTCCTGCTGAGTAGGTGGCTTTGCTGGGTTCCCTGGGCCTACCCCACTGTACAGCTCAACTCTCTGGGCCTGTTCTTTGCTGGGTACAGTGTTGATGACTGGCCTATTGCTTTACTTTAAAACACCTTTGATGAGAAGGGAAAAAGATTCACCTTCCTTCTAACCCTTCCTGCTGCATACTATAAGAGGACAAAGGTAAAAGGAAAAAAAAGCAGTTCCTTCTCAAGGGAGCTAGATTCTTCCTCCATAATTGGCTTTCTTCTAGGCTTGCAGATATGTCTGTCTATCTCTGCATCCATCTCTCCTTCTCTCTCCCCACTGCCAGAGATGACTCTAGTAGTGTACTGGTAAAGTCCTTCTCAAAGCATCTAGCTTTCAATAGTGTTGAGCTGATTTTTAAGGGCCAACAGGGGTATGGGTTGCCAACTAGTCACTCATTACCCCATAATTCCTTAAGTTAATGGGTAACTGCCTTATACCTACTTAAAGGAGCAATGAAGTATAAATACTTCTTTATAAGCTATGAATGGACTAGTCCTAGATTCCCATTCCTCACAGTATGAAAATAGACCAATCATCACAACATAACATTCTCACTCTTTTTGTTGTTGTTCGCTTGCATTTTGTTTTCTTATTCATTTTCTTTCCTTTTTCATATGATTTTTCTTGTGCAGCAAGATAACTGTATAAATATGTTTACATATATTAGATTTAACATATATTTTAACATGTATAACATATATTAGATTGCTTGCCATCTAGGGGAGGAGATGGGAAGGAGGAGAAAATTTGGGACACAAAGCTATGGAAGGGTCAATGTTGAAAAATTGTCCGTGCATATGTTTTGAAAATAAAAAGCTTTAATTAAAAAAGAAATAAATAAATCACTCAGGAATAACAAAAAAAGAAGAAGAAAGAAAAGAAAGAAAATAGAATAACCAAAGTGTGACTCATTCAAGGTCTTCTACCCTTTATAAAGTGCAAAATGACTCATGAAATTATTCAAAAGGGATGCCCCTTTTGCAAGTTGCAAAAACCATTTCTCTAGATCTGAAAGGGAATAAAACTCTGTACTTCATTTTCTCTGCTACTTGATCCTAGTATTATGCCATCAAATGGACTGGGAGGATTCAATTGATCAAAGATCCCTTAACAATATCACTTTATATAAATGTGTGTATAATTTGAGAGAGCAGTAACAACTGGGGCATCAGGAGAGATCACATGTAGGAGTCAACGATTGAGTTGAGCCTTGAAGGAGCCATAGATTTCAAAAGGCAGAAGTAAGAATAAAAAACATCTGAGACATAGGGGACCATTTGTGTAAAGATACAAAATCAGAAGATGGAAAGTTATATAAAATGAACAAGAAGTAAGCCAGTCTATTTAGAAGGTAGAACATACAGGGAAGAGTAAGGTGGAATTATTCTAGCAAAAAATGAATTGAAACCAGGTTATGAAGGACTTTAACTGACAAGTGTAAAAGTTACTAAGGAAATGTTTGATCCAAAAAGGTAATTGTGTAAAAAGAGTGAAAGCTAACATGGCCAGCTCAGTCAATGAACCCAAGGAAAATCAGAAGATCTAGCTAAAGATGTCACCAGATTGTTGGATAATTTCTCTTTAAAGGGTTGATGGAAGGATGTGGATAAAAGTTCTTCAAGAGAGGACATGAATTAGCTGCAACACATCACTGAAGAGTGACAATATTGAGGAGACCATAGCTTTCTACAAATATGGCATGATAGAATTAATTAACAATGTAGAATAACTGCAATAAAAATTCAGAAAAGGGAGCAACTTCTAAAATAGGGAATTCAGGAAACTTCATGGAAATAAGACATTGGGCTAGAAAATTGTCTCTTACTATTATCTACAACAGTCCTTGGCTAAAAATAAATAATTCATTTGTCAAGGATTTCTTGTGAAATGTGCCCTAAAAAGTATAGTACAATTGATTGAAGAGCAATGACACCTATTTTTGCCAGGCAATCAAAATGAAAATACCTTGCCTGTGGCACACTCCTTAAAAGAGAGAAATTCTGATTGAATGGTAAAATATGCTCAAGGAATCTTCATAGGATTTGTGTGGCTAAGAAGATAAATCTCCTAAAAGTCAAAGTCTGAATGAAGAGTACAAAAGAATAGAATAGAATAGAAACTGTGTACTATTCCACCTTATTCTTACTGTACAAACTAATCACAGCTCTATTTCAGTCACCCATAATAGAGATTCCTATTTTTTGAAAGAAAATTATTGGAGATAATGATGTTACATGTGTTATAATTTATTTTATAGTGATAAAATGAAAGATATTTTGGACAGCTAGGTGATATAGAGACAAGAAGACATAAGTACAATCTTCTTCTCTATCTCAATATTTCTTTCAACATCATTTGACTGGGTTTTTTCCATCCAGGAATGCTGCTTAGTTTTTTGTTTTTTGTTTTTTTTCCCTGAATGTTACTGGGTATGTCCATAGAAACTGGAGCACCCTCATTGCAGAAAGCATCATTAACATGTTACAGTTAGAAACATATTTGTCTTTATATCTTAAGATCTCCTTTCATAGTTAAATCTTCTCTTACATAAGGATTAGTTGACTACTTAATACATACTTTAACACAATGAGTTTTGCATCTACCTCCAAACCCCAATTAACTCTGTCCACCCAGCTTGATATGTCTAATATGTTGTTTGCAAACATTTTGAGGGTGGGGTAGCTATTTCTTTATCAGATTCTCTTACAAATGACCTAGGAACCAAGAAGATTCCTTGAAAAGGTAGGGAGATTACAGATTCTCCTTGAAGGTTCCCTTCATGCCAACTGCAGTCACTTGACTTGACTGCTCTTTTTGCTTTCCTAGCACAATTCCATGTATATGAAAGTAGTCAATAAATATTAGTGAGAAAAGGACTTGTCTATTATTTATCCATTCTGAATAGTTCATAATCCTTTATAAATGTTTGATAAGTATTGATATTGCATGATTAATAATAACAATAGTTTCTCTTGGTTCCCAAGAGATGAATTAATCATGTCCGGATTTTATTGCTGCAGTCAGAATTATCCATAGAAATCAAATTATTACAGGGGGGCAAATGGGTGGCTGAAACAGGCACTAGGTCTTTACTATTACTGATTTATTTATGTATGTATTTATTTATTTGTTTGTTTGTTTGTTTGTTTGTTTATTTGTTTTGAGGCAATTGGGGTTAAGTGACTTGCCCAGGGTCACACAGCTAGGGAGTGTTAAGTGTCTGAGATCAGATTTGAACTCAGGTCCTCCTGACTTCAAGCCTGGTGCTGTATCCACTGCACCACCTAGCTGCCCCTGACATATTTATTAATCTATTTCTTAGATCTATAATATAGCTCTGTGAGATAAAACAACCAATGCATCAAGTACTAAAAAAGAGAAGAAAAAGTGTTCAATATATGGTTAATGGATTACATAATGATTTTTTAACAATATGCTTTGCATCTTGGCCTAAAGATTACCAGTTGAGGCTCTGCAGAAATCCACAAATGACATAACAGCATGAAAATTATATCAAAATGATTGGAAGTCATAGAGGTTAAATTATCCAGCACAGGAGTAGAACATTTTCTGAAGGTCTTGACTTGCCCTGAATATAAAGGTCATTTTGAGTAAACTTCACTAAATTATTCCACTTTTCATGCCATTATGTGAGTTACCCAGAATTATGAACTAAATTATGCAGAACCAGCCTTAAACTCTTGAAACTGATTCAACAAATTTAACTTTTTTCAGTTTACAAAATGACGTATAAAAAGAGGAATTGAAAGATATCATTAGGCATTAGTTATCTTCATCACTTTTTGGTGCTGCCGCATAACAGGGAAATGGGGGCAATAGAGGAATGAATGAATATTCTCCCAGTTTCTGCACCAGCTGAAACATGGGAGGTAAAGTTAAGGGTAAATGTCAGTGTAGAACTGATAATTCACTTGGCATATTGCTTAGCACATAGTAGGCACTTAATAAATGTTTATTAATTGACTGATTACAGAGGAAGAAGAATCTAACAAGTAAAACATCTTTTATCTAGATGCTAAGAAAGACCTTTTATATATTTTCATGGTGCAGTTTGAAACTGACTAATAAGCAGCTATTATTTCTTTACATTTAGCCTCTAAATTTTGGATTCTTTTGTTAGCAGGAGAAAGATATGGTTCTTTTTCCTGGTCACTCAAGTCTTTTAAGGATTTGTGGCACCAAAAAACTGGGAAGTTCTTATGCAACTGAATACTTGTCCCCAAACATAATTAATGAACTGGTTACAATAAAAGTATTTCCCCTGGAGAAAGTCAGAGTTCAGAAAGAGCTGTAACAGGGACATACACCTGGTCTCTCACATTCCGTTCCAGATTTCATGCATCAAGGGATTTGGACTCCATTGACATTGCTCCTGTCATCATTGTACAGCAATCTGTATATTTATTCAATTTTGAGTGAGCTTGAAATCCACTGAAAACACAATAGAAATCGCCCACAGACCCTGTCAGACTCAATCCCTTAAAACCATTTATCTTTACACTTCAGGAACTCCACTATGGAGTGTTTTTTTATTATTATTATTTTATGTCTATCAGTAATTAGCTCAGGAGCAACTTTTTTGAAAAGATTCAAATCTGATTCAATGGCCCAAAATTATAAATAAAAGGTACAAACCCAGGTTGCCTTTGGTTCTATTGAGAGTTATAACAACAGGAAAACTAACATTGTTCTCCATCTTCAAAGCACTGAATCAGAGGAAATGGGCTTAAGCTGTGCCAGGAGAAAGATAAAGGAACTTCTTGCTCAAAAGAATAATTAAATAATGAAACAAGTTACCCAGGAAAGTTATGGGATTTCCAATCCCTGAAGATTCTTTTTAAAAATACCATCAATAATCATCTGTTTTACTTTACACAAGCATCTGTCATGGGGTACTTCTCTTTATAAGGACACCAAATGGGAGAGAAGCTCACACTTTGCACAAAGAATTTCTTAAATATGTCTTTACTAGCTGGAGATTGAACAAAATCTCAATTTAGCTGTGTGAGAGGATGCAACTACTTTATTTCATAATTCCACAAAAGCTAAACCTCCAGTGAGTGTCATATAAACATACCAAAACAATGAAAAAAGCAAAACTAAAAATAATTTTTGGTGCAACTTAATTTTCTACTACATTCTCCAAAAGATGGTAACACTTCATTGGGTGCTAACATGACTATCAGGAAGTCATGCAACCTCCCAAATGACTGAGTCTAATATTCTAACTAAGCCTCTTGAGTTCAGATCAGGATCCCTCTAACTTGCAGCTCTTCCAAGAGAGATGACTGCTCAATGATTCTGGGGAAGTCAGAACAGCATCAAAAAATCCAAAGTCCTCAAGACTTCAGAAATCAGTCCATTCCTAGAGTTTCTAAAAAGTTTGGATGTGACAAATCTACTTCAATTAACCTGCTTTCAATCATTATTTAATAAATTTATTTTTATAAAAAGCATATTCTCAATTGTTGTTATAACTTTAAAATATAGTTATATTTGACTGGAAAATATCATCAACATCCAGAAAAAGAACTATGGACACTAAATGAGAATTGAAGTATACTATTTTTTCCTTTTTGTTGTTATTGTTGTTTTTTCTTATAATTTTTCCATTTTGTTCTGATCTTTCTTTCACAACATGACTAATGTGATAATATGTTTAAAATGATTATACATATGTAACCTATATTGGATTGCTTACTATCTTGGGGGGTAAGGAAGGAAGGAAGAAAAAAATTTAGAATTCAAAATCTTATACAAATGAATTTTGAAAAGTATCTTTACATGTAATTGGAAAAAATAAAATAATATAAAGTAGAAAAATTATATAAATAGTCATAACTCAGGTAAATATTGGTTCCCTTTCAGAAAGTACATACGAAATCTACTTAAAGCAAACTTATGTTTACATTTTTTCCAGATATTCTTATAATTAAAAACAAATTTTGTATCAGAAATCAGGAATTGATTATCTCATTTATCAAAATGTTATTTTACAACTTTCTTCAAGATTTAGAGCTTTAAAGTGTAGTAAGAATTTTAAGACCACTTCTAATACATAAAATGTAAGCATTTATGAGAATTTTGTAATAATATATAGTAGACAAAACCCATCATTAAAAAATGCCAAATGTGAAAATAGATTTAATGAAACTAAAACAAATATCCTTGCTTTTTCTTCAACCATGAACACATGAAATTGTGGTACATTATATATACAGAGCGCTGGGCTTGAAGTTTGAATCCAGACTCAGATATTTACTAGCTATGTGATCCTAGACACTTAACATTTGTATGTCTTTATTTTCTTATTCTATTAAATGAAAATAATAATAGCACCTACCTTGAATAATAGTTGCAAGGAACAAATGACGTAATAATTATGAAGCACTGAGCACAATGCCTGGCACATAGTAAATGTTATATAAATGTTGTTATTGTTATTGTTATTATTATTATATCAAGTACCAAAACATTTTAAAATAGACAATTAGGAGACTTTCATTATATTAGCATGAAAACTTCAAGAAAGACTGTGTCTGCCTTCAGTCAGTCTTAACCATACTTTTTCTTGTTTATTTATAAACTGGAGGAAAAAAATCATATTTTTTACTTGTAAAATTCCTAAAGGGTTTTTGTTTTTAATGAATTAGTCCAAAATTTTAAAAAAATCATCTTTCTTCAAATACAGAAGCATTTTCTCCTATCAAAAAATAATTTATTACTTGAACAGCCTAAGGTAAATGCAGATATTTAGATCAATCAATCCATTAACAAATATTTATTAAATTCTACTTAATAAATAATACTACCTGCTCTATTTAAAAAAAAAAAAAAGTTTGCCAGGTTAGGCTTAGACACTGGAGAAACAAAGACAAAAATGAAAGTCTCTATTTTAAAAAGCTTGCATTCTATCAAAGTAAACAACTGTACATATTTAAGTATAGACTACAAAGATAGAAAACAAATGATTGGTAGATAATATAGAGAGATGATATGGATAGATAATAGATAAATGGTTGATAGATAATAGATATATGAAGCAAAAAATATGTAGATAGATCATAGATAAGAAATGATCGATTGGCAATTTCCACTAATTACCTTTTGGACCATGACTCCTAGCCCTGTCTCCCCCCCCCAAAAAAAAGCTAGAGATAGCATAGCATACTAATAGTTAAAATCACAAAAACTCTTGGGTGCAAGGTCTTGGACTGTCTCCACTAGGGTTAAAGGGAAGATGGTGGTAAAGGGAGTGGTGATGGCTTGCCTTGCCTGGCACATGCTGGCCCCTGTTTCTCCCTCAAGGTGCCTTAGTCCCTTTGCTAGGCTGCCCTGTGAGGAGTAGTCAGTTGGTAGTTTGTGGGGCTGGCTGGCCCCTCTCCATATGTGCTACCTCCCCAGATGATGGCTGTGAGGGAAAGTATGAGAGCAGGACAATAGTTGGGGAGTTGCTATTACTCCCAGGGCTCTTTACTCTTGGTGGCACTTGGTCAGCAGTGGTTACTGATAGTAATAAGAAAGCAAAAGAAAAAAGTAATTAAAAACCCCATACGGGTTTCTACCATTAAAGATGGCTATGAGCACTGGGCTAAAAGCAAGTCTCATAGTTAAAGAAGGACTGCTATCCCAGGTTCTTGAGAGGATTTTAGGCTACTTCTATCAGTCAGAGGGGAAATGGTGATCATAGCAGTCCATTCTACTTTTATTTTCTTGAGACTTGCTGTTTCCTATCAATAGGAGCCTAATATCAGCTAAGCTAGTTCATTTGCCCTGAGAGAGGTAGTTAGTTGGCAAATTTATATTTGTGTTTATATTTACAGTATTTATATATGCACATATAGGTATTGTGTACCTATATATATGTGTGTGTGTGTTTATATATACATAATATGTAATATATATCTATGTGTATAGACAAGTAGATAGATATAAAGATATAAGCAACTGCTATGATCCTAAATATATGGTAATAACTTTGAGTTTTAACATATCTTAAAACTCTAGAAGAATTTCATTGAGTTAGTTTTACTAAAAGCATTTAACCAAAAATCAAATTTCTATTTTAAAATTATCGATTTTTATCTAGCCTGGATACAATGTGTAACCGACAGTTACAGAGAATCAATTCAGTTAAAAATATACTAGTCTACTGACATCCCTATTTACCCAAAGTCCTTGGGATCTCATGGGTGATCTAGAGTCAGTCTGGATCATATGACCTCAATGTCAATACGTCTCCATGTGCTACTAAATAGGGACCTTCCAGGAGAACCAGATTATATCAGCTTTACTTTCCGGGATTCAACAGCTGCATTCAAAAGACAGTTTTTAAGAGTTGGGCTGTACCATAAACTATTCTAGCTACTTAACAGAAGCTAGCTGATTGATCACTAGCATATATAAATATAGTGAAATACAAAGATCTGCCTGTAGCAGATGTACCAAACTCTAATATGTATTCCAGAGCTCTACCTCTATTTTTAGAGTGGATACGAATTCAGAGATATTAGATGTGTTAGTAGAAGTTTGCTAAGGAAAAAACAAACTGAGGGAGAGGAGGAAAAAGACAGCAGCAGAGGGGACAGTGCTGTTCTCAGCAGAAAATCAACTCAACTTGGAATTTTGAACAAAGTTTTGGACCCAGGGAAGCAATTTTTTTAAAATTTCTTCTATGGTTTCATCTCAATTCCCCTTATTTAATTTCTTCTTCAGTCATTCAAGTGTTCTATTGAACTGAGAGCAATAGCTGTTGAATTGTTTTTAAAATATGACTCTGATATTTGTGTGATGTACTGGAAAGAGCCAATCAATCAGACGGTCAGCAAGCATTTATTAAGTGCATACTATGTACCACATACTTTGCTCAATGTTGGGATATATTGGCTTTGGGATCAGAAGATAAGTATCAGAGTCACAGCTTTGCCACTTACAGTGTAGCTATAAACAAATCACTTAACCTATCTAAACCTCAATTTCCCCTTAAGCAAAATGAAGATAACAATTTGAGGGAGGATCAAATGAGATGTGTGTGAAAGCCTTTGTAAGCACAAAATGCTATATATACTTATGAATGATAAGGCTGTGCTATTTGTTTTTCTCCCTCTGGAAGAAAGGAGGATAAACTGAGTACTTACAGGGTTTCCACTAGTATTTTTATTTCCTGCTTTCACATTCACCCACACCTTATTGCTAATGTGAATAATAATAAAATGCTGAAATGATTGAGATGCAAAGAATTTCATCTTATAGTCTTTCTATTCAATTAATTAAAAGTATGCTCTACAAAAAGTATCTTACCCCATACACTCAGGCATTTCCTAAAAACAATTTTGTTCCCTTGCCTCAAATCCATATTCTTTAGAATCTTTCTCAATAAAATTTCCCAATCAAATGTACATTCAATTCCCACTCTGAAGAAACATTTAGACCCTCTAGAACTATAACTAGGACATGATAACTGGGGCTTTGCCCCAGGGTATTAGGAGTGGCATTTTCTTAGAGGAAGGAACATTTCTTTCTTCAGTGGTACAAAGACTGTTGTTTGTCTCATACAGTTTATACAACCCCACTTCCCTCACCTGGCTCTGAACTGTTACCCTGTAAGCCTTCAGCTTGCCAATTTATGCTTCCCAGATACTACCATAACTCCAGCCTTCAGTGCTCTGAAATGGAACCAGAAGCAGGGAAACTGGTCAATCCACAGCTCAACTTCCCCCCAGACTTATGACCTGAGTATGACAGACTCAGTAGCAACAAGACATATGTCCTACTGAGGATTAATAGTGCTAAATAAGCTCACTGCTCTCATATAGGATCCCATTCTTAGAACATGGTCAGTTGCTTGGTCAGAAGCAGCTAATTCCTAATAGAGTCAATCTTGCATCTTGGAAATCTAACCCTGGAATTCTGTAATGTTAGTTTAAATATCAGGTTTTGCTTTTACCTCCCTAGACTCCTATCTCCTGAAATTGAGGCAAAAAACTTCCCTGAAGAATGAATTTTAGAGCTACTGAGCTTTCTTAACTTTAAGTAAAAGACTGAGAATTGGTTTTTTAAATCATAATAGCTTTTAATTTTTCCAAATACATGCAAAGATAGTTTTGAACATTCAATCTTGCAGAACCTTGTGTTCCAAATTTTTCTCCCTCTCTTCCCACCTCCCCCCCTCTCTTGGACAGCAAGTAATCCAATATAGGTTAAACATGTGCAATTCTTCTAAACATTTCCATATTTATCATGTTGCACAAGAAAAATCAGATCAAAAGGGGGAAAAGTAAGAAAGATAAAAACAAGCAAACAACAACAAAAAAAGGTGAAAATACTATGCTATGATCTATAGTCTTTTCTCTGGATGCAGCTGACTTTTTATCACAAGTCCTTGAATCACCTCATTGTTGAAAAAAGCCAAGTCCATCACAGTTGATGATCACATAATCTTGTTATTACTGTGTACAATGTTCTCTTGGTTCTATTCACTTCATTCAGCATCAGTTTATGTAAATCTTTCCAGGCTTTTCTGAAATCATCCTGCTGATCATTTCTTACAGAATAATAATATTCCATAACATTTATATACCATAATTTATTCAGCCATTCTTCAACTGATGTACATTCATTCAATTTCTATTTCCTTGCCACTACAAAAAGGGCTGCCACAAACATTTTTGCATATGTGGATCATTTTCCCTTTCTTAGTGATCTCTTTGAGATACAGACCCAGTATAGACACTGTTAGGTCAAAGGGTATGCACAGTTTGATAGCCCTTTGGGCATAGTTCCAAATTGCTTCCAGAATGGCTGGATCAGTTCATAACTCCACCAACAATATATTAGTGTCCCAGTTTTCCTACATCCCCTCCAAAGACCAAGAGTTTTAATTGGCCAAACTATCAATAGTGATGAGTGTTAATTCATTCTAGCCTTACAAATGGAAGGGCTGTCCATCCAGTCTAGACTACTATGATATTTTAAAAATGACTGGTGCAGAGTTCACTGACTAAAGCCCAGTATGCTTCAAATGACTAAAAACTTAGAGTCACAGCAAGGATAGATGTCCTTGTCCCAATATTTAATTCAAAAACCTGAATGCCAAGCTACTTTCACTCTGTATCTTATAACCAAAAAAAAAAAATCCTAGAGGTCAAAAATCAGCTAAACAACTGTTGCTGTCTTTAAGGCAAGTGTTCTTAATCTGGGATCTGTAAATATTTTTCCTGATAAATAGTTTGATAACTATTTCAAAATCATTCATTTCTTTTATAATCCTCTATATTTATTTCATTTTATGGATTTAAAAAACATTATTCTGAGAAGTAGTTCTTAGGTTCCACCAAATTGCCAAAGGGGCCCTAGGACCCCTCAAAACTAAAAACCCCTCTTTTAAAGATTACTGTTTATTTCTTAATTTTATCAATGTAGCAAGTTCCAAGGTCTTCTGTCTTTCCCTATCTCTAGTATTTTGAGAGATTGGAGAAATCAGTGGACTAGATAAATACCCATGCTAAAAAAATTGAGAACAGCAGAAAGCTGGAAGAGGGAATTGGAGAGAGAAGATATTGGACTTGTTAAAGATAATTGAAATGGCCTAAATTGGAAGGGAGGTAATGATAGGGCATTAGCAGAGCTTGTTTCCTTAGCTAATAAGATAAGGGCCTGGCACAATTAAGAACCTCTTAGAAACAACACTTTCTCTGTCTCTCTCTGTGTGCCTCTCTCTATCTGTCTCTCTGTTTCTCTCTGTCTTTGTCTCTCTGTCTCTGTCTGGCTCTATGTCTCTCTGTGTGTCTTTCTTTCTCCCTCTCTCAGATTCTCTCTTCTTCCTTCCCTCTCTCTCTGTCTCTCTCTCTGTGTGTCTCTCTCTGTCTCTGTCTCTGTGTGTGTCTCTCTATGTCTCTGTCCCTATCTCTGTCTCTTTATCTTTGTCTCTGTCTTTGTTTCTCTCTGTCTCTGTCTCTCTGTCTTTGTCTCTGTCTCTCTCTTATTCTTTCTCAGATTCTCTCTCTTACCTCCCTCTCTTTCTCTCCCTCTCTTCTTCCTTCCCTCTGTCTCTGTCTCTCTGTCTCTCTCTGTGTGTCTCTGTCTCTGTCTGTCTCTCTCTCTCTCATTCCCATTTCCCCCTCTTAAGCAACATTTGATTCTTGTCCATTAATATCAACTCCTGTTTTTCTTAGGAAAACAGTCAGTAAATCTGCAGCCCTAGGTTACCATAGCAACAGCAATGTCATGTACTAAAATGTTTTTCTCAGAACACAGACTTGCTCATTATTTTTTTGAATTCGTATTTCAGCATATGAAGAATCAGTACCATTTACAGCCATGTTTTTCATCTCAGAAATGTTTTCTTTCTGAAATATCATGCCTTCTAAAGACGAGACAAAAAAGAAATTCCAGCTTTGGTCCTTAATTAGTCATGATAGTAGTTGTTCCTCAAACTGCCACCTGCACCTTACCTGTGTCCTTTTGGTATTATGGCTCTAGGGGAAGTCCTATGAATATGCAACCAGCTTTAGCCTATAGTACCCTGGTATATCCCAAAGGAGGGGATCTTTAAATCCCTGAATGTCATGTGGCTCTGGTTTCCTTCAATGCTTCTTGTTTACTGGATCAGAAATATATATTGTGATACTAGTCAGTATAGACAATACAAAATGATCTAGGGAAAGATCAAAGAACAAAATACACAAAAAAAGAACAAAATGCTAGTAATATCGCCCAAGCATAAGGCAAATTCCTTAAGAGTAGAAACTAGTCTTCATTTTGTCTTATCCTCAGTACCTAGTACCATGCCTTACATACAGTAGGTGCTGCTTAATAAATACGTATGTTGGATTGGATTGGACAGAGACCTCTCCAAAGTCATCCTAGAGCTTTGGTCAGTACCTTGAAAATCCAGGATTAGCATTGCATATCTGTAAGAATGAATCATTTTCATTTATCCTTCAGAGTACTAAAGCCCCATAGGAAAAAAGAATTTACAAGCTTTGTGATTAGGCCAATAGATTAGAGAGACATCAAGATGAGATTTGTAGTGGTTCAGTCACATCTGACTCTTTCCGACCCCATTTGAAGTTTTCTTGGCAGAGACTGGAATGGTTTGTTATTTCTTTCTCCAGCTCATTGTACAGATGAGGAAATAGAAAGAAACAGGGTTAAGTGACTTTCCCAGGGTCACACAGCTGGTAAGTGTCTGAGACCAAATTTGAACTCAGGAAGATGAGTTTTCCTGACTTCAGGCATGGCACTTTATGCATTGAGTCACATATCAAGATATGATACATCCTCAATTAAGAGTAAAAGTCACAAATTATTCTTGAAGACCAGTTTATGATATTGCCTAGGCAAATTCCTCGCAAATAAACTGGTTCAGAGAAAGAACATGAATGGCCAGTTAAAATAACTGGCTAGATCATGGTACTTAATGAATTTGATCTCCAAGTAGCCCTGTTAGTTTTGGTCTGTTTCCCAGGTCTATCCGACCATGTTACTATAAACTTCCACTGATCACTAGAGGCACTTAAAAAAAGTGGTCATCGACTGGATATAATTTAATTCTCCTAAGTTTCATTTCATATAGTAAGCTGAGATCAGGCTGTCCACAGGCTATCCAACCATCTTTTGGACATCACAGATAATTACACAGATCCCTGGTTTTGGAATCAGAGAACTTCTGAACAATGCTGCTCCTCTACTAGACAGTAGTCCCTGATGCCAGCTTGGACTGAATCAAACCAGGGATTACCCTGCCTAAGCACCTGAGCTAAACTGCCTGAGACCAATCATCCCAACTGGTAACATTACCTAAGAGCAAACCGGAACCCCTGGTGCATCCAGGAACCAGATTCATCCCTCCAGTATTGGGATCATCCCAGGACTGAGACTCTTCCAAAGGCCACAACCTGGGGACCCACAGATGCGCAGAATATTAAAAACTGTACTTTACTAATGAGGACACAGGTTCAGATATATTCAGAACATTGCCCAAAGTCTCAGCTAGGACTAAATCTGGTACCCCAACTCCCAAATCAAGGGGCTTTCTCTTTCCACACAGAACATTGGGAAATGAGCTTCAACTTCAGTAGGAGGTAATTTATTTTGATATATGAAATAATTTCTTGAAAATAAAGATCATTCATCACTGATTAGAAAAATGCAAATTAAAACAATTTTGTAGTACCATTTCACAATTCTCAGATTGGCTAAGATGAAAAGATAATGATAAATTTTGGAGAGGATGTGAGAAAACTTGAATACTAATACATTATTGGAACAGTTGTGCAATGAGATGTTTCAAACCAGTTCCAATTGTTCAGTGATGAAGAAAGCCATATACACCCAGGGAGAGGCCGATGGGATCTGAGTGTGGACCACAACATTGCATTTTCACGCTTTCTATTGATGTTTGCTTGCATTATGTTTTCCTTCTCAAGTTTTTTTCTTTCTAGATCCGATTTTTCTTGTACAGCAAGATAACTGTACAAATATGTATACATATATTGGATTTATCATATATTTTAACATAGTTAATATGTATTGGACTACCTGCCATCTAATGAAGGGGGTGGGGGAAGGAGGGAAAAATTTGGAACAGAAAATTTTGCAAGGGTCATTGCTGAAAAGTTACCCATGCATATGTTTTGCAAATAAAAAGTTTTAATAAAAAAAAGAGGTGTGAAATGATCCAGCCATTGTGGAGAGCAGTTTGAAACTATGACTAAAGGGCATACCCTTTTGATCCAACAGTGTCTCTACTGGTCTCTAACCCAAAGAGATCATAAAAGAGAGAAAAGGACACACATGTGCAAAACTGTAGCAACCCTTTTTGTAGAGACAGGAAACTGGAAATTTAGTGGATGCCCATCATTTAGGGAATGGCTGAATAATTTATGGTATATGGATGCAATGGAGTATTATTGTCCAATAAGAAATGATGAGCAGGCTGATTTCACAAAAGCCTGGAAAGACTTTCATGAATTGATACTGAGTGAAGTGAGCAGAACCAAGAGAACATTGTACACAGTAACAAGATTATATGATAATCAACTGTGATAGAATTGGTTCTTTTCAATGATGGGGTGATTCAAGGCAATTCCAATAGATTTAAGAGGGAAAGTGCCATCTATGTCCAGAGAGAGAACTATGAAGACTAAATGTGGATCAAAGCATGGTATTTTCATTTTTGTTGTTATTGTTTTGCTTTTTTTTCTTTCTCATGTTTTTTTCCCTTTTCATCTGATTTTCTTTTGCAAAGCATGAAAAATATGGAAATATATTTATAATAATTACACATCTTTAACCTATAGCAGATTGCTTGCTATCTTGGAGAGGGGAAAGGGAGAGAAACTTTGGAATACAAGGTTTTACAAAGATGTATGTTGAAAACTATCTTAGCAAGTATTTGGAAAAATAAAATAATATTGAAAAAATAAAAGATTACTATGTACTAGATTACTAAAAAAAAATTTAAGGTTCTCTTTTGTGGTAAAGATCTTAAAAAATAAAATATATCTCCCTAACCAAAGTCAATCAAACAACATAGATACACATATTTATGTGTGTATGTATATGGTATACATCTATCTATATGTCATATATATGTATTTTTACATATATACACATATGTGTGTATGCCTATTATGTGGCAGGCTCTGTGTTAGGAGTTGGAATTTTAGTTCTTGTTGTTCAGCCATTTCAGTCTTGTAAATTTTCATAACTTTATTTGGGGTTTTCTTGGCAAAGATACTGGAATAGTTTGCCATTTCTTTTTCTCTAGCCCATTTGTATAAATGAGGAACTGAGGCAAAAAGGGTTAAGTGATTTCCTGAAGGTCACACAAATTAGTATACATCTGAAGTCAGATTTGAACTCATGAATATGAGTCTTCCTGATTCTATCCACTATGGCATCTAGTTGCCCATAGGAGCTGGAATACAAACACAAAAATGAAATAAGCCTTCATTAAAGGAGCTTAAATTCTATTGGGGGAAACAATATGTACTCACAATAAGCACTTAATAAATGCTTATTGGTTGACATATAATGATATGTAAAAATTATAAATATAAAGTGATGTCAACATACTCTGAGCATCCTTCTGTACTACTTCATTCAGTGATTCTAATAATATACATAGTGTCACCCCCTGGTAGCATGTAAGTTAACTGAAACCAAAGACTGCTTCCTTTTTTGTCTTCATATCTCCAGAAGCTAGTATAGGACCTGGCACATAATGGGTGCTTAATAATTGTATATTCATTCATTGCTATTGACCTCACTTCACTAACACAAGCTTTATTAACAGAGATGATTAAAACTGGCCACTTGCCCAGTTACATCACTTAGTTCTTAACCTTCAGGCCTACTTTAGGAGGAAGGCTACACAATAATTTATATGAACAAAGCTAGTTCTTTACAGGTGGGGAAGAGTACAGAAGGAAGAAATTCAGCCAGATCAAATTTAAACTTAGGTCACTGTGACCTGATGGAGCTTTAACTTCTGGCAACTGAAAAGCTTAAGCTGGCAAAGCAACAGGGTTTTCTTGCCAATGTAATAGTTGCTCCAACTGGTATCCTGTGGGCAAGCCAAGGCAGAAAAACATTGTTATTTTCATCCTCCATCACAGCAATAGCAACCTAGATTTCTATGGATCAAAGCACATCATATATTATTTCCTTCATTCTTTTTGATCCTTGCAAACCAAAAAGAATCAAGGATTAACAACTCAAGCCTACCCTGAGGGAAGTTAAATATTTGCCTCACACTCCAAGTTATGGAAGACTACATTCTTTCTCCCATACTCAACTATCCCTTTATCAGTATTTTTTTAAATCTTATTTGAAAAGAAGGAAGAAGCATAGTAGGATCCTAGAAATCATAAAGAATATCAACATTCCAACTCCTGCCCCTGTCACTTACCATCTGTGTCACCTTGAATCAATTACAAATCACCTCTCTGGGGCTCAGTTTCTCCACCATAAAATGAGTAGATTGGATTGGATGATCTCTTAAATTCCCTTCAGATTCTAAAATCCTACCATTTGTTTCCTATAAAATTAAATGAAGTAACACTATTTATCCCAGTGGCATGACAACACAGATAACAACAGTTATGATGATAATCCAACTTTAAAGTTTCCAAAGCACTTTCCTCATAAGAACTCAGTAGGGTAGATATTGTAAGTCCTATTGTCCCCATTAAACAGATGAGAATGCTGACGCTCAGAGATTCAGAGCAACCAACTTGCTCGAGGTTATACATTGTAATAAATGATAGAACCAGGATTTGAACTCCAAGTTTCTTAGGATTTGAAGTCCAGAGCTCTTTCCATTATATGGTAGGAATTAGAACTTGAAGAGATACTGGAAATTACCTCATCTAACCCCTTGTTTTTAAACTGAAGAAAGGTCCAGAGAGGTGAAGTGGGTTTGCCTGGGATCACACAGTTACACACATACTGAGATAAAGACACAGAGGTTCTCTGACTTCCCTCAGTGTCCTTTTCACTGGATGTCTCAGCAAAATAATCTTTTTTTTAAATTTTTCTGAATGCTTATGTACACAATAACTGGTGCCATCATGATAAGAAAAAATACAAAATGTAGCCCTTGCCATTAGAGAACTTATATTTTATGGACAATGATTAAATAGGTGGAGAAAAAGGAATTGTTAAATCATGTGATCTTTTCAGTTGAGCTCCTGGCTACTATCCTTTAATAGGGTTGAGTACCTCAAGCCAAGTTTCCAGGGCTTGACTCCCTTCCCACCAAAATGCCAGTTCCACAAAGAACATTTATAGTAAATAAGCTCATTTATTCCTGTTGTTGAAATCAGAAATATGAGAAAGTATCCAGAGGAAACTCTTATCAGTCAATACACAAAATGAAGGAGCTCTCCTACTGGGAGCAAGATATCTCAGCTCTATTAAAAGAGAAAGTCCCAGATCTCACTCAAGGGAAAATTCTCTGAACTGCCTAGTGTAATAAGTTGAGGAATAGGGTTATTATAGAGGTGTTTTCCCCAATGTCTTTCCCTCCCTTAAGAGATCTGAAGAGAATCTGGAACTATGTGTCTTTTCTCTCAAAACTGAAAGCCAGAAGACCAGTATCTCCCTTCTAACAACTTGGCAACTCTCTCCTTCATACAGGCATGAAACTTTGAGTAATCAGTTTCTACAAGTGAGGAAAGCCTTATTCAAATGAACTTTTTGTCATAGGTCATAGCTGGAAGAACAATTTGGAACCAAATTATGAAGGACCTTGAATACCAGGCTAGGAGGTTTTATTCAGTAAGCAACTGGACACCACAGGCAGCTTTTGAAGAATTGAGTAATGGCGGTCAGATCTGTGCATTAGAAATATAACTGGCTGAAGTGTGAAGGAAGAATAAGAGGAGTGAAAAACCAGACACAGGGAAACCAATTAGAAGGCATTGGAATAAAGAAATTCGAATGCAGCAAATAGATTTGGGAGTCATATACATAGAAGTGATAATTAAAACTACAAGTGTGTTTGAGATTCAAGTAGGGATAAAGGAAAAAATATAGATATCAAAGAAAGAAAAAGATTTCGTTTATAATCAGAGTTAAGGCAATAGAAGAGGAACAGGAGCCAGAGAAGTAAATGGAGGAAGAATGAGAAAAGAATCAAGAAGATACAATGTCAAAGAATGTAAGGAGAAAAATGTATAAAGAAAAAAATGAGACAAGGTCAATAATGTTCAGTATCACATAAAGCTCAAAGAGAATGAAGGCTGAAAAAGTTTCTTTGATGTTGTGATAAGGAAATCAGTACTTCCAAAAAAAAGAGGAAAAGGTGGCAATTCATAAAATAAAAATATACATTATCTCAATTGATCCTCATAATACTTGGAGATAATATTTAAAGTGTAACTTGAAAAGCATATGCTTTCATCATCATGGAGAAATCCCTTCTTTCCTTGAAGCAAATCACTACTCATCTAATAGCTTAGTACATAAATCCTAGGGGTTTTCTTGAGGCAAAGAGAGATTAAGTGACTTACCCATGATCACACAAGTATTAAGTGTCTGCTTGTTTTAGCTTTATTTGGTGAGGTAATTTGGTGAGGTAAAATGGCTTGCCCAGGGTCACAGAAGTAGTAAGTCTTAGGTGACTGAGAGTGAATTTGAACTCAGGTCTTCTTGTCTCCAGAGCCGGTGCTCTATTTACTGGGCAATCTAGCTGCCCTAACTAATTGTCAAAGACAGGATTTGAAGACAGACTGCTAGGTGGCATTGTGAGTAGAGCATTGGGTCTGGAGTCAGAAAGATCCGAATTCCAACATGACCTCAGACACTTTATTAGCTGTATGACCAGCTATCTGACTCAGTTTCCTCATCTACAAGATGGGGACAATAGTAACACCTTCATTCCAGGGTTATTGTGAGAATAATATGATATAATAATTGTAAAGTGTTTTGCAAACCTTAAATCTATCTATCTATATCTATATATATGCTAGCCATTATTATCAAATGAGTAGCAGGCAAAGGGAGAATGAGAGGTGAAAAAAACTGAGCATGTTTGCATATCAAAGATAAGGAGAGCTAGTAAAGAAGGAGAAAATTTAGAGAGAGAATGAATGAAGGAGCAAAGTCCTGAAGAAGGGGGATGGAGTGAGGAACTAAATCAAGAACACTAGTAAGGGAATTAATATTGGCAAGAGACAGAGAGACAGAGAGAGGAGAGAGAGAGAGAGAGAGAAAGAGAAAGAAAGAGAGAGAGAGCCACCACATCTTGAAGCCAAGGTGGCGCGAAGATGGAGGTAATTAGGAAGAGAGTACTAAAGGGCAAAAGACTAATAGGATGACAATCAACTGCCCAAAATTCCAGTATTGTATTTTTTAAGAGAAAAAATGGCCCTAATTTGGAACTATGCTCAAAAAGTTATCAAACTGTGCATACCCTTTGACCCAGCAGTGTTTCTATTGGGCTTATATCCCAAAGAGATCTTAGAGGAGGGAAAGGGCCCCACATGTGCAAGAATGTTTGTGGCAGCCCTTTTTGTAGTGGCTAGAAACTGGAAACTGAATGGATGCCCATCAATTGGAGAATAAATTATGGTATATGAATGTTATGGAATATTATTGCTCTGTAAGAAACGACCAGCAAGACGATTTCAGAGAGGCCTGGAGAGACTTACATGAACTGATGCTGAGTGAAATGAGCAAAACCAGGAAATCATTATACACAGTAACAAGACTATATGATGATCAGTTCTGATAGACACGGCTCTTTTCAACAATGAGATGTTTCAAACCAGTTCCAGTTGTTCAGTGATGAAGAAAGCCATTTACACCCAGAGAGAGGCCTGTGGGAACTGAGTGTGGACCACAACATAGCATTTTCACACTCTCTGTTGATGTTTGCTTGCATTTTGTTTTCCTTTTCAGGTTTTTTTCTTGTAGCTCTGATTTTTCTTGTACAGCAAAATAACTGTATAAATATGTATACATATATTCTATTTGCCACATATTTTTGCCATAATTAACATGTATTAGACTACCTGCTATCTATGGGAGGTAGTGGGAAGAAGGAGAGAAAAATTTGGAACAGAAGACCTTGCAAGGGTCAATGTTGAAAAATTACCCATACATATGTTTTGCAAATAAAAAGCTTTAATTAAAACAATTATATGCCAAAAAAAAAAAAAAGAAAAGAAAAGAAATGGCTCTAAGGACCTGTCTACAGAAATAATAGTATAGGCCATAACTCAAGAATGTCTATGATCTTAGAAGAAGTCTGTTCTCAAAGAAAGAACACAGGATCAAGAATCTAGAGAACTGAGTTCTAATTCCAGCTATGCCAGTGACTAATTATATAACCTCAGACAAGTCATTGCATATCTCTAAACTTCAACTCCTTCTTTCATAAAATGAGGGATTAAACCAAATTATCTTGAAAGTCTCTATTGGCTTCAAAATTCCACTGGGCTAATGTATTGAAACTGTGGCTCTCAGGGGTGACCTTAGCTTCATTAGCAACATAATCTAAGTGAGTTAATAAGTAGTCACAGACTAATAGTCTGCTTAGTGTTTCAGTGAAGTATGAAATATCCAGCTGGCCTGTCATCCAACTGGAAAAGAAATCTACTACTAGCACTGAAATCCAATTTTATTATTCAGAAACAGATTATCCAAGACAATTGTTTTCCTTCTCTCTACCTTCTGCTGGTTTTTTTCATTTGTTTTATTTTGAAGGAGGGGAGAATGGTGATGATGTAAAGAGAGAGCCATTTCAATAATTATCTATACTTCAAAACCAAGCAAAAAAAGACAAAAACATGAAGTGAAATCCAAACTTGGGAGTAAGTCAGGCTCCCTTTTGGTAGCTCAGATAAAAGGCTTGATGAACTAGATACTAAAATAAATTATTGGCTAAAATGATTTTAATTTTGTAGCTTTTGCTTTACTCCAATCAGTATGGATAATTTAAAGCTGGCTACTGTGTGCTTTGGTATCTGAACAAAAATAAACATTTCCTATTTGCTTGTAGTCATGGTTATCATGGCAAAGAACATTTCAGTTAATATCTTGGCTACCAAAAAATGTTTCTAGAATTCCATTTTTCAAAACTATTAAAGGAGCCATATTTTGATTTTCTGAGATTTATTTCCAAAGAAACATTTGGTTTTATATCTCCCATGCTAGAAGAAATGTTTTGGAACACATTCGTGAATTAGTATTTTGAGAGTAGAGAGAAATATATACATACACAAATGTGCAACATTCACAGGTGCTGATAAGAGTACACACAGCACTGTGCAGTAAAGAGGCAGCTAAATGGCTCAGTGGATAGATCACTGGGCATGGAGTCACAAAAGTCTGAGTTCAAATCTAGGCTCAAATATTTATTAGTTGTGTGACCCTAGGCAAGTCATTTAGCCCTGTTTACCTCAGTTTCTTCAACTATAAAATAAAATAATAATGGTACCTACTCACAGGGTTGTTATGAGATCAAATGAGATAATACTTACAAAGCATTTAGTGACTAGAACATAGTAGGTGTTTAATAAAGGCTTCCCTCTTCCCTACAAAGAGCACTGAGCTAAGAGTCAGAACATTTCTGACAAAAAACTACTCTGAGTCTCAGTTTTCCTATCTATAAAATTAAAAGAATAATATGAGCATTAGCAATCTCCCAAGGTGGTTGTGGGATCAAATGAGTTTGTCACTGTCAATTTTAAGCTGTTGTTATTACAGAAGGGCTGAATAAAATCATATAATGCCTGCTGACTGCTTGCTGCATGCCAGGTGACTGCCTGCTGCTTCTCAGCCACGTGATACTGTTGGAAGCTTTGCTTCAGTGGATCCTTGTAAACACACATAAAATGCATTCATTAACAACCATGGTATACAGAGCCATTTTTTGACATCTGAAAAAAAAATCCTGCTTTGAGGGCTAGGGGATTAAGACAAATGTTGTTACAATCCTATTTCATGGATCAGAACTTCATTTAAATGTGACATTAAGCTTTTAAAATAATTCATGAGGACTCCATTCCCTCTCTAAGAAGTTATAAGGAGCTTTTCTTCTCACTGTACCCAGCAAAGTTAATTGCTAGTACTCATAGGATTATGATCTGGAGAAGAGATTTTAGAACTCATCAAGTCCATGTCATAGATGGAAAGACTGAGTTACAAAAGTTAAATAACTTACCCAGGATGATTTAGTCAGTCAAAAATCTACTCTATGTCAAGTACTGTGCTGAGCACTGGGGAGACAAAGAAATGCAAAAAATAAAGTCACTGCTTATGGTGTAATGGGACTTAGTAAGTATATAGAGTGGGATTCAAAGCTAGGTCTTTCTGGTTCCAAATCTAGCACCCTGACCATTACACTTCTTTTACCCCTTTGTGCTTCTTTTACCCACACAGAGAGGGAATTCACAGCTCCTCCCTCAGGCTTCTTGGACCCTAGATCAGTGCCCAGTGGTGGTCTTAAAGCAAGTGTTCCACCAGATTGTCCTTGACTGGTGGTCATTCCAATAGCCATGATCTCATTGGACCCTCACAACAACCCGATGAGGTTGGTGCTATTGCCATCTACACAGAAGCTTCAGAGCAGAGAAGTAACTTGCCCAGAGTTGCACAGCTATTCAGTGTCACAGTCAGGATGTATAAGCAGATAAGTGGCTTCTGAATTAGCAAGGCAGTTCATATTCTGCTGGTCCAGATGGTCTTATCTGAAGGAAGTGTTTTTTAAGACAGAGTTATTGCCCCAGCCCACAAATGGAGACTCTCTCAGCCTTTTACTCCAGACTACCTTGTTTATTTTTTTTTCATTCCCAGCAATTAAAAGACTTATGAGATAATCCTACTACTGAGCCTACCAGCTCTGGGAATAACTAATAGAAATCCATGTTGGTCCCAGGTGCTATTTCCCTTCCCCTCTCTTTCAATCTTTATTTTGTTATATCATGAGGGATAGAAAGATATCTTTTCTCCAAACCATTGTTGCCCAGAAACATAAAAAACGAGTTGGAGAAAAAATGCCAGGAGCAGATTAGATGTGTCTCCTCTGCCCACCCGCACCAAGACACTTTTCCAAAGATATGCATCTCGGGACATGAAATGATACGCTCAAGAACATGCATACACATTCAGTCTTGCTCACACTAACACAAGGTGTGATATTCTTACACGTCCTCACACACATTCATCCTAATTCTTTGAATATCATAGGGGATCCAAGTCTAGAGCCCAAGTTCTGTCCTTCCCTGTTCTAGGACTCTGACTGGGGTAACTACTTGAATTTCTTGTGATCATCAACTGATACCAAAACATCACTTTTCTTCATGTAAAATGAGACAGAATCAAGTCTTTCTTCTCTTGGAAAAGAAAGTGCTTTTCAATTATAATTCCACAAGTTCTTTAGAGCTCTTTATGCTGTGACAATGCAGATAAATTCTCAAATCTAAATATCAAGCCCTATTTTTTTCCCTTCAACTCGATTTACGTATCACCAAAGGCCAGTTCCATGGCTCCATCTAGATATTTGATAGACAGACCAAAATCTGTGTTATCTAAAGTAGAACTTAATATATTCTCCCTGGTGGTGTGCTTCTGATTCTCTGGACTTCACCACCATTAGTTCCTTCTCTTATGGTTGACTTTCTTCTAGAGCCTCCATTTTGGGGATGGGTGCAAGCCAGCTATGGTGCCATCACTTTTAGGAATGAGTCAATATGTAGTTCCTCACTCCTATACTTTTCAGCTCCCCTTTATGTATCATTTCCTTCTAATTTTGAAGGCAGGAACTGTCTTTTTGTATGTTTTTGTATTTCCTATGCTTAGCATAGGACCTGACACTAATAAGTGCTGAATAAATTCTTATTGCCTCCCCTCCTGCTCCCTCCTCCAAATTTCCCTATTTCCATTGCTAGTAGCAACATTATCATTCTAATTACACGGGTTCACAATTTTGGAGTCATTCCTGATTCTTTCTTCTCCATTAATCACTATATCTCATCAGTTCCAAGATCTTGCATATCCTATCGACACAGTATCTCTCACACTTGAACCCTTCTCTCTAGTTATATAATAATACCACTAGTAGGCAAATACTGTGCTGTCTTAACAGTTCTAATAGTTTAGTAATCATATTTCTATCTCCTTCCTCTAGTAGCACTGCAAGGAATCAACAGAGTTCCAACCACAGATCTATATCTAAGAATCCAAATAGATCTTAGAACCCAACCTGGAGACAGGAAGATTCATCATCCTAAATTCAAATCTGGCCTCAAACTTACTAGCTGGTTGAGTCACTTAACCCTGTTTGACTCAATGCCTCACCTATAAGATGAGTTGGAAAAAGAAATGGCAATTGCCAAGAAAACCTCAAGTGAGGTTACAATAGATGAAAAAATTTGAAAATGCTTCTCACAGGATGAACCTTTGTATAATTCTTTAAAGTGATAGAAGGAGAATGTCTTATATGGGAAAATATACTTAAGATGGGTAAATATTTCCTACAGGGATAAGGAATCTTCCATTGTAAATAAGAAAAACTCTTCGGGTTCTGTTTACTACCTTTAATCCATTCACTTAATAAAAAGGTTTCTTTTCATTGTTTCTGATATGCTTCCATTTAGAAAGGATGGAATTTTTTATTAAGTTAGAGAAAACATTACTTTCTAATGTTTTCAGTTTTAAAAATAAAGATTTAAAAAATGTTTCCATTTAATGAATGGAATTGAGGAATTGAGAAAAAATATGGTAAGACAACTGTGAACTAATCTAGAAAAGTAAGCAGAACTGGGTAAACAAAATACACAATAAACTCCAATAGTTTATATTGGAATATATAATAAGAATCAGAATTTCAGATAACTATAATAAGACCAGTTTTAGTACTGAGAAATGGTTAATGAAACCTAGTTCCCTCCTCTCAGTAGACAGGGGGGTGCCAAAAGAAACAAGAGTGCTGCATACAGTGTCAAAACTCGACACTATATTGATTTTTTTTACTTAATGTTTTTCCTTGTTATAAGGGAAGATTTTAAAGCTGAGACAGGAGTCAGATGGCTGAAGCAGACTATTTCTTGAAATGATAATATAAAAATATGAGGCATCAATAAAATTTAGGTTTAAAAAATTGAACACTGGCAATTGAATTACATCAGTTTTCTAGATGTTTAAACCAAGGCCTTTTTTATAGCTGAATAATTTTTTAAAACTCAGAAGCCTGTATGTCCCAGCTAAAATTCTACCTTCTATAGAATGCCCCCTAGCCTCCTTAATCCCAGTGCCTTCCTTCTGTTAATTTTTTCGTATTTATCCTGTATGTGGCTTGCCTTGTATTTACATATTGTATTTATATGTTGTTTCCCTCAACAGACTATAAGTTCCTTGAAGGTAGCAACTGCCTTTTGCCTCTTTTTTTTTTTTAATCCATATTGTCTGTCACATAGTAGGTGCTTAATAAATGCTTATTGAGAAGCCACAGCTTCTAGAGCCTCAAAATAGCCTGAGGCTTTTGCTATTTTTCTCCTTTTCCTCAAATTTTACTCTAAATTCCTAATCCTTTGCTATACAATGGGCTCTCATTCCTCAGTTTATCCATCACCTCAACACCCAAAGGAATGAAGGGAAAGCAAGAAGAGTATTTATATAGTACCTACTAAATGCCAGATACATTGCCAAATGCTTTACAAAAATGATCTCATTTGACCCTTAAACAACCCTAAGAGGTAGGTGTTCTTTTATCTCATGTTTATCTCATTTTAAAGTTGAGGACTTGACCAAGGTCACACAGTAAGTATCTGAGGTCAAATTTAAACTCAGGTTTTCCTGACTCCAGGTCCAATGCTCTCTGCACTGTACCATCCAGCTGCCTCTTGATTAGAAAATGGAACTTCTGAAAAGGAGAGCTGAGGATGAGTCATCAGTTTGTCTCCATCCTATAAAGGGGATCAAATTCTATTGGGCTCTGCCTAATAACCTATATTTCCTGCTGATACCAAGATCTGTGACCACCGCCACCACCACAAACCTAGAGGATGATCTCTAAGACAAACCGGAAGAGGAGAAATGTGAGGAAAATGCAAACCATTTCCCCCTTGTTTTCTCAGACAGATGATCCATTCAATAAAACTATAGGTTCTAAAAGAAATTAACAGATGAGTCTTCTAGTTAATTAAGTGTAGCACAATTATCACAGGGCTTTATAATTTTAACACACTTGCCCTCAGATGCTCTCTAGAGCAATCCACTATGGTTACTTCAGTAATATGCTCTTCCCTTGAGAGGTTAATGTGTTATTAATGCAGAAATAGGCATAGGGATGATATAATTAAGCCAAATCTTGTTCTGAACAGTATTGGAACTCAGTTTCCATGATTCTACAAGGGGATAGTGGATCACAGGTGTTTTCAGGGCAAGGGCATTTTGTTTATCATTAACTATCACTCATGAAAACAATTAATTTGCTAGTGAATCCTACAGAAGGTTACCATTGAACAACTGCCTCTGAAAAGCTCCCTTGGAAATAGCCAGGAAAAGTCCTAGAGAGGGCTTAGACTTCCTTTATGATTCTGTCATTCGTTACGCTATCTTAAACTTTGCAAAAAGACACAAGAGAAGAAAAGCATGGTGGAAAATTTTTGTTTTTCAGCTGCCACTGGATATAAGATTTTTGGTCACCTCACAATGAATGCAATAATGATAACCAGGTCAACAATAACCAACCCACTATTCATTAGGATATAGCTGCTCAAGGTATGATACAGAAAACAGTAAATATGAGACAAAACTCATTTACATCAAAATACCTGAACTCAAGGCAAGGAAATTGGCAAGCCTCTGGATTCTTCAATATAAAGACATTGTTGACTTTCCCTGGAATGTTAGTGCAATAGGGTTGTTTGCTGCATGGCCAAAGTGCCTCCAAATATGTCTCTTCAAATGGAAGCCACTAGTGAGCTATTTTCTACACAATTGTGATGATGTATAAAGGAGGTGGTAAGGAGAGACAGACTGTGAATAGTGTGAAGATATTCTGTACCTGTTTCTGGCTGGTTAATTGCGTTTTGAAGAAGGGGCTAGGTAATTGCTTATGGAGGCCTTCAGCAAGTTCTGTCAGGTTCTGGACACAATTTCTTGGCTTCAGTACTCATGGGGAAGCTTGACATTGGGTGAGGGGGATAGAGCATATGACCTTTTAGTCTGAAAGGCCAAAAAACCCTCCTTGGTATCCAATCACTCCAGAATTCAGGTTTGCAGGCAAAACAATATTAATACTCTAAGGACCAAGGAAAAACCAGCCCAATAGTCATTGAAAAGCAGGTTTAATTGGAAATCATACTATATCTAGACATGAACTTGGAGGGAATTTTGGAACTTGGAAAGAACTGATCTAAGTTTTGAGCCTAACCACTAACTGTCCCTCATAACCTGAGATAGCATGGGATATTTTATACCTGCCAATGGGAAGAGAGGGGCATGTTAGAAAATGTTTGCATGCTTATTTTTGTACATTTGTGAAGTAAATGTCCCCTTGAAAAGCTACACAGTGTTAAGTGAGGAAATGGAATTTTGGAGCTAGTTTCATTGTATCAGGGAATCGTAACCTTTTTTTCATGGAGCCCTTTGGAGGTGACTGGTATAGCTTAGGGAGCCCTTCTGAGAATAAGATTTGAAAATGCACAAAATAAAATACATAGGATTACAAGGTAAACAATGATATTGAAAAAGTCATCTAATTCCAAAGGATTCATGATGAAAAATATTATCCATTTCCAGAGAGAGAACTAATGAATTCTGAGTGCAGAGTGAAGCATAATTTTTTTTTTACTTTTTTTTTTTGTAACATCTGATTTAGAAAATTGTTTAGCTTGACTTCACATGTAAAATGGGTATCATACTGCTTGCCTTCTCAGTGGGCAAAAGAGGAACTGCAGAGAGGGATAGAATTTGAAACTCAAAAATTTTAAAAGAATGGTAAAGGGGCAGTGAGGTGGCACAGTAGATAGAGCATCAGCCTTGAAGTCAGGAGGATCTAAATTCAAATCTAGCCTCAGACACTTAACACTTCTTAGCTGTGTAACCCTGGGCAAGTCACTTAACCCCAATTGCCTCAGGAAAAAAAAAAGCTAAAATTAAATAGATAAAATTTCAAAAGAAAAGAAAAACACTTATCAAAATATTTTTTTTAAATAAGTACCTCTATACTATCAATTATCTCTTCTGGATAATAACAAACTCCAGAGAAGTTAAATGACTCTATAACCCCAAGAAAATACCTTACTGTCTCTTTAATTCCTATTTCTCTACTCTTGTAGGATGCATGTAGGAATATATAATACCTGAGCATTCACCAGGGTTCTGCTATTGTTATCTGTGGGAATTAGAATGCTTAGAAAAGATGCTTTAGTAACCTTGCCTATACTTATATAACTACATAAATAACCATATAAATAGTAAGTTACTATTTCTGGATTTCTCTTCTCCCTCCCTTTTCTCTACTTCAAACAGCACAAATTGAGCTAAAATGATATAGGAGATTCAGAACTGTTCTGTTCCACTTTCATTTCTTGATATTTTAATAATGTCAACTCTTGATTGATTATTATAAATACTGATGGCAGGGAATTTGAGTTAAATTGGACTGAATATGAAAATATTAGTTTAAATGCCTAATAATTTAAAATAAATCAATAAGTATTTATAGACTGTAACTCACAAATTACTATGGCTTCTCTCCATTTCAATAGGATACTCTTCATAGCAAAAGCTCTTAACTCAGGGTCCATGAACTTTTTAAAACAATCTATTTTGATAACTATGCTTCAATATGACTGGTTTCCTTTGCAAAAATCTTAATTCTGAGAAGAGATTAATGGGCTTCACCAGATCGTCATAGGGTCCATGACACACCAAAAGCTGAGAATGCTGGCTCGATGGCCAAAGGCTAAGATATACAAATATTTCAACCCTATAGCCTTATCAGAGAATTATGTACTATTGTTCTTCTATGAGAAAAATGATATGTTTTCTGTTCTTCTCCTAGGGAGATGAAGCAATATGCAGCACTATATGTAAAGGTTAATTTAGACTTAAAGTTTTGGTACAGTTCAAGTAAAAATATCACATCAAACTAATATTCTAGCACAGGTTTATCTAAGATCACTGCTGGACAGCATTGAATTGGGGGAGAGAAAGGTAACAGAAAATTCCTCTATGAAATAACAATATTATTTTCAATGAGTTGATGAGAATAACAAAATGAAGACAAACTGATAACTGGGGGGGGTGATAATTAAGATTTTTCTGTGTATTTAATTTAAGAATCCCATCTCAAAGGTAATTTGGTTGTTAGGGATGCAGATAATTGAGATCATTGGCCTGTGTGAAGTTGAAGAAAAGAAACAATGGCAGCAACAACTATCAGGTCAGCAGACCTAGATAGACTTATACTATGAAACAGGCAATTAAATTAGAGGGCCAAACTTCATTTAAGAATCCTGGCAGTCTCATTCACAAACTATTTAAGCAAAATTATGGCCCAAATGGGGACTTGAGCATGGCACTGAAGTGTCTAAAAGAACCAAGAAATGTAGAGGGTAGATTTAGCAACTGGGGGATTTGGGGAACCAATAAGCCTCATTATTAACATAGGTTTCAAAACAGAGTTCAGAATACAAATCATTCATTTCATCAATATAAAAAGAGGGTTACACAAAAAATACAACTCTTTGGCTAGGGCACCCCAGAATAAAGGAAAAACAAATATCTCTCAGTCCCTTCAGTATGTGAGAGTAACAAGTAAGATGAGAGAAGATATAGAGTAGAATAGAAGAAGCAATTCTCTGGAGTCAAAGGACCTAGGTTCAAATAATGCCTTTGATACTTATCACTTGTGTGACCTTGGGCTAGACATTCAATTTCTCTGGACCTCAGGATGCTCATCTGTAAAGTGAGTTAATTGAATTAGATGATCTCTAAGTTCCCTTCTAGCACTGTGATGCTATGAACCTTATGACCCAAATAAAAGTATTGAAAAAACATATTCAAGATTGAGATATGAAAGAGGGCAAAGTGCTGTACATTGCTTAGAAACCTCACTCCTGTATGCCAATGACAATTTTCAAAGAATCACAGTTTGAAAACTAAAAGGGACTTCAGGGGCCATATATAGGGTTGGTTGGCACTTATTCAAGAAAAACTGTACTGATTCATACCTTAATTTCAATTCTCTTTTAAAATAATCTAAATAGTTGAGTGTTCTCTAAGGCTTTAGATAGTTATGGTCTTTTTATTAATAGGAAGCCTGGTTAGCCTTGAGCCTGATATGATTTCCCATTAGCCTTGCAGGCCAGAGGTGAGCAAAATTATACAAGACATGCTTGGGATCCTAAAGATTCAATCACTTGAGCCACTTCATATCTATACCCACTGAACTTCAGGGGTGAAAAGCATGATATTTTTGCTTTTAGTTTTCTTCTCTCATAAAAATAAGGTACTGAAATAGATGGCCTCTTAATGTCCTTTTCAGTTAGAAGATTCTATTATGATAATAATTAATCAAATGACTATTGATTTTTTTTCCATGTGTCATATCACATGGTTAATGGAGAAATAAATTGTCTACAGTTTTAGACAGTTTGTGATATATTTGCAATATATAACAGCTTAAAAGTCCTTGTGCTATGGCAACAACTATTCTATATGGTGATCAATTCTGATGGACATGGCTCTCTTCAACAATGAAATGTTTCAAACCAGCTCCAATTGTTCAGTGAAGGAAGCCATATGCACCCAGAGAGAGGGATATGAAATATGGACCACAATGTAACATTTTCATGATCTCTATTGATGTTTGCTCACATTGTGTTTCCTTTCTCAAATTTTTTTTCTTGTAGATAAGATTTTTCTTGCACAACAATGATAAGTGTGGAAATATGTATACATATATTCTATTTGTCAAGTATTTTAACATAATTAACATTTAGTGGACTTCCTACCATCTAGGGGAGGGGTGGGGACTAGGGGGAAAAAATTTGTAACAGAAAGCTTTGTAAGGATCAATGTTGAAGAATTACCCATATATTGTTTTGCAAATAAAAAGCTTTAAAAGTTCTTGTGCTATTATTATTCACTTACAAATCAGTCAGTCCTTAAATATTTACTAAATGCCATGGACTGTGGTGAGAACATTTACCTGTGTTTGTCTAAAGCTGAAGGCTAGAGGAGCAAGCTGAAATTAAAGCACAGCTCTGAAACTTTAGCATAAAAAGAGATAAAATTTAATCTTTGATCTAAGGATTTTAACACTGTATAAACAGTGGTTCATACAGACCAGTCTGCTGACTCCTCAAATCACCTTACTTTCTAGGACACAAGAAGATGCTTGTCACAGAAATTGACAAGGCATATGTAAACCATGAGAGGCAGAAATGTTTCTAATTCCAAGGCCATAATACTTTTGCTTTTTCTATAATCAATAAAATGATCAAACAATAAGTCTTTGCCTCCAAACTCTACTGGATACTATGGGGACAGTAGCTCATTCAATTATTTAAAGTGATGTTATGTGTAAAAGGGATTAGATTTGTTCTGCCTAGTGCCAAAAAATAAAAACAAGAAACACAGGAGACAGATTTATATAAGGAAAAATATTCCAACATTGTGTCCTTCAAAAAGCAGAATATGTTGTTCACAAAAGTAGATTATTCTCCCTCACTGGAAGGCATCAAAGCAGATACTGGATGGCCACTTGATGAGAATGCTATGAGAAATTATTGGTCAGGTATGAGCAGGACAAGACGGCCCCCAAGGTTCCTCCTAATTGCTAGATACTCTAATTCCATGAATAGAATAGGAATATAAGATGTGCTCTTTGTTTTCAAGAAGCTTACAATCCAGCTAAGGAGAAAGAACACAAAAAACTATTATAAAATAATATAAAATAGAACATAATCAGATGTTAAGGAGTAGGGTACATATTACGCAATACCTGCCAAGAGAAGGGAAAAATTGGAGAGGTCAGAGGACATGAGGAGGGCTCCAAAAAGAAGGGAATGAGGGTTGGACTGAACTTGAAAGAATAGGGAGGACATAAAGAGGTGAAGTTGAAAGGGCAGGAGATTCAAAACAGGGGGAAACTATTCAGAGAGACAGGAACACAAGAGTTATGCGGTTAAAAATGTGTCTACTAGTCTCTCTATGCCTTTATTTGTGGTGGTCTGTGTTTATTTTAATAAAGTTAGAGGTCATATTGGAAGAGAAAGGTTGTATTCTCAGGCTAGTAACACATTTATGGACAGTTAAGTGGTACAGTACAGTGAGTACTGGGCCTGGAGTCAGGAAGATCTGAATTTCAAATGTGGCCTTAGTATCTGTGTGACACTGAGTCACTTAATCACTATCTACCTCAATTTCCTCAACTGTAAAATGGGGGTAATAATAGCACCTATTTCCCAGGGTTTTAGTGAGGATTAAATAAGAATATTTGTAAAGTGCTTAGCACAATGCCTGTACTTAATAGGTACTGAATAAATTCTTGCTCTCTTGTTCCTTCCCCATACCCCTGGCCAATAAGTGACCAGTAAATTACTAAACCCATTTTGTATACATTTGATCAGATGTGGTCACTCTTCTCAACTTCATCTCTTCAAATAATATCTCTCCTTCTTCATACAGCACATTAGACATTGAAGCCTTAGAGCTCAAATTTGGCACTTGCACTTTCATCAATGATTAGAATTTACTGCTATAGAAATGCTGTCAGAGCTGTTCCAATACATAGCTTTCTATTATCCTCTTCTTGGCCTCATCTATAAATGGCTTGAGATGATTATACTTAATTAGATCTCTGGCCAAGCTATCTATTGGATCATTTTTGTCTCTGCTGCTTTCCTCCATTTTGTAAGGCAACATTTCTCAAAATCTTTCATTCTCTCCTCTATCATGTTTTCCAAATGGGACTGCATTCTAAATCAGTACTCTCCCATCAACAGCAATATTAAATATAGTTTCTAGTTTCTTTTGGCCTCTTTATTGCAGCAGTTGTTTTGTGTCATTTAAATTTCTCCAAGAAATGGGTAAAATCAAAATCGATAGAAGAGGCAACTTTTGCATTTCTCAGAAACATCAGTTTACTAAGTGTTGAGTTGAGGCTATTATAATTGCATATAGAATCTTTATCTCATTATCTATTTCCCTAATTTGGCATTAATTTTTACCTTTGTACTAATTAGTTATTTATACCTCTTATGCAAAGATAGTTGATTCAGAAATTGTCCCCTTGTTGGTAATTAGTCATTTTCTTACTATTAACCATGTAAATGCCTGAGATGGAGTGAAGCTGTAGATCATGAAAGCTGAGGAGGTCTCCCAGGGTATTAGAAGATATACATCAACATGTTATTCAACTTCTAATATATGAGGACAGGAATTAGATTGGAAAGGAAAACTTTGAAATCCTTAAGAAAGGAGGGAAATTGATAGATTTACTGCAATAAGGCTCTAGAAAGACTAAATAGATGGATTTAGTGAACTCAAAGGAGAAGTTAAGATGTGGCAATGATACCTGACTCTACATTTTATTCAATTCTATGCTACTTTAACACTATTACACTGGAAGCAGAAAAGAGGCACACAGGATTAAAGGCCATTTTCTATTTGCACCTTTTTTTGTAAGTTATCAAAGAATTCATTATGTAGAAGCCAATCTGCTTGTGACAAACTTTTAGACTGGTATTAGATACAGATTGTCACTGGGATGATATATAAACCTTTTCTAATCTGGTAAAATCTGAGTTTGGGCTTGCTTATATAGCCTTTAAAAATATCGGGTGACGAGGAATGAGAGTAGGAATTTTATGGAGGACATTAAGCTTTCCAGACAGCATATTATTACTCTATACTAATCATGTCATTTGTGACAAGGCTTCTCTATATTCCTTCCTATCCATGTCAATATGCATGGAATTAAAACCATAAAGTCACAGATGAAAAGTTTTGTTTGTTTTTTTAAACTATGTCAAGTCTAACTTCTCTTGGAATTTAGCCTGTCAGTCAAAGGCATAATCTTTCTCCTTGTTATAGCTAACTACTTTTCAGGGTGCTAAATCCCTTTTAGGGTTAACTTGTCAGTCAATGGCATTATTCCCCTTCCCCACTAACTCCTTTTTAGGGTTACCCCACCAGTTAATGGATTAATCCTCCACCTGCCATGCCTCAATCACATCTTTCTCCTTATTGATGTCTCAGGCCTCTTGTTAATTGCTAAAATACCTTTCCTTTGCTAAAAACCCATTTGGATTTAGTCTGTTGTTAGTAGCATAAGAAAATTTACCTCTTGAAAAAAATAAAAATAAACTGTATCAGGACCACCAAAAATTCATCTAGCCAGTTAAGCAAGCTTTTAGTGGGTTGAAGTAAATACTTGAAAATCATTGCCTAATAGGAAAAAAAAGTTTGAATAAGGAGTTCTTCACTGGCTAGAAATCAAATTACCATATTCTTCTTCACTTTCTGACCATTTCCACCCCATTGAAAACTAGCACTCCACTCTAGCTCCCTTCTACAGATGATTCCCCCCCACCTTTATCTACCAAGGAAGTAGCCCACCATATCCCTTCCTGCATCTCTTTGTCATGCTCCCATCCAGATAACTTACCTTTCCTCCCTTCCTAATTTCCAAATATATCTTTTTATATTGTCTCTTCCCTTTCCCCACTCCTTAGAATAGTTCTTTGAGGACAAAAACAATGTTATTTATTTGTATTTCTATCTCCAGATTAGCACATTGCCTGGCATATAATAAATGCTTAATAAGCGTTTCTTTCATTTATCTACCTATGTTTCATATCCCTTTATTTCCCCCATTCAAAACTATGTTCTCAAAAAAAAATACTTCAATTGTTTGTACTTATACATTTTAATGTTATTTTACTAAAATAGGTATCTTCCACCAATTATTACCTTCTCAAAGTTTTTTGGGTTCTGTTTTGTGGTTGGGGATTTTAAATAGTTTAATATGAACCTCAAAGATACATTGAAGCAAAACTTAATTATAGGAGTGACATAGTAGCCAACATGGAAGAATAAATAGTTATAATAAATATGCATTGATTCAAACATTTAAGAAGTACCTACTACGTGCCAAGAACTATTCTAGGTAGTAGGGATGAAGCTAAGAGCAGAACCTTGGATTTTGCTGAACTGGTTAATGAGGAAACTTCCCTCTGGCAATGGACGCTGGCACCTTCCCTGCAATATATATTCTTGCCCAACTGGAAACTGAGTGGATGCCCATCAGTTGGAGACTGGCTGAATAAGTTGTGGTATACTGGTTTTGTGGTATGTGGTTATAGAATATTATTATTCTATAAGAAACTATCAGCAGGATAATTTCAGAAAGACCTGGAGAGACTTAACATGAACTGATGCTAAGTGAAGTGAGTAGAACCAAGAAAACATTGCACACAGCAACGAGATTATATGATATTCAATTGTAATGACCATGGCTCTTTTCAACAGTGAGGTGATTTGGACCAATACCAATGGTCTTGTGATGGAGAGAGCCATCTACATACAGTGAGTATTGATTGTGTATCACAATATAGTATTTTCACTTTTTTGTTGTTTTTGGTTGCATTTTTTCTTTCTCATTTTTTCCCTTTTTGATTTGATTTTTCTTGTGCAGCATGACACTTGTAGAAATAGGTTTGGAAAAATCACATATGTTTAATATACATTGGATTACTTGCCATCTTGGGAAGGGGATGGGAGGAAGAAAGGGAAAAAAAATAGAACACAAGATTATGCAATGGTGAATGCTGATAATTATCTATGCATATGTTTTGAAAATAAAAAACTTTTTTAAAAAATTTAGTTTTACAATTAACTCCAATATTATATAAATTATTTGAAAAAATAGGGAATGATGGACTCCTACCAAATTCCTTTTATGACACAGACATGGTAACTGATACCTAAACCAGGTAGAATTATATAAAATTATAGACCAATCTCCCTAATGAATATTGATGCAAAAATTTTAAATAAAATATTAGCTAAGAGATTACAGAAAATCATCCCCAGAATAATACACCATGAACAAGTAGGATTTATACCAGGAATGCAGGGGTGGTTCAATATTAGGAAAACTATTAGCATAATTGATTATATCAATAACCAAATTAACAAAAAACATATGATTATCTTAATAGATGCAGAAAAAGCATTTGATAAAATCCAACATCCATTCCTATTAAAAACACTAGAGAATATAGGAATTGATGGACTTTTCCTTAAAATAGTTAGTAGCATCTATTTAAAACCATCAGCTAGCATCATATGTAATAGTGATAAACTGGAACCATTCCCAATAAGATCAGGGGCAAAACAAGACTGTCCACTATCACCATTACTATCCATTATTGTATTAGAAATGCTAGTTTTAGCAATAAGACAAGAAAAATAGATTAAAGAAATTAGAGTAGGTCATGAGGAAACCAAATTATCACTCTTTGCAGATGATATACTTAGAGAACCCTAAAGAATGAACTAAAAAACGATTAGAATTAATCCACAACTTTAGCAAAGTTGCAAGATACAGAATAAATCCACATAAATCATCAGTATTTTTATACATCACCAACAAAATGCAACAGCAAGAGATACAAAGAGAAATTCCATTCAAAATAACTATCGATAGTATAAAATATTTGGGAATATATCTGCCAAGGGAAAGTCAGGATCTATATGAGCAAAACTACAAAACACTCTCCACACAAATAAAGTCAGATCTAAACAATTGGAAAAATATCAAGTGCTCTTGGATAGATCGAGCAAATATAATAAAGATGACAATACTACCTAAATTAATCTATTTATTTAGTGCTATACCAATCAAACTCCCAAGAAATTATTTTACCGACCTAGAAAAAATAACAAAATTCATCTGGAAAAACAAAAGGTCAAGAATTTCAAGGGAATTAATGAGAAAAAAAATGCAAATGAGGGTGGCCTAACTGTACCAGATCTAAAACTATATTATAAAGCAGCGATCATCAAAACCATTTGGTACTGGCTAAGAAACAGAGTAGTGGATCAGTGGAATAGGTTAGGTTCACAGGACAAAATAGTCAATGACAATAGTAATCTAGTGTTTGATAAACCCAAAATCCAGCTTTTGGGATAAAAACTCACTATTTGACAAAAACTGCTGGGAAAATTGGAAACTAGTATGGAAGAAACTAGGCATTGACCCACACCTAATACCATATACCAAGATAAGGTCAAAATGGCTTCATGATCTAGACATAAATAATGATATTATAAACAAATTAGAACAATGTAGGATGGTTTACCTCTCAAACCTGTGGAGGGGGAAGGAATTTGTGACCAAAGAAGAACGAGAGATTGTCATTAATCACAAATTAGATAATTTTGACTATAACAAGTTTAAAAGTTTTTGTACAAACAAAACAAATGCAGACAAGATTAAAAGGGAAGCAATAAACTGGGAAAACATTTTTACATTCAAAGGTTCTGATAAAGGCCTCATTTCTAAAATATATAGAGAATTGACTCAAATATATAAGAATTCAAGCCATTCTCCAATTGATAAATGGTCAAAAGATATAAGCAGACAATTTTCAAATGAAGAAATTGAAACTATTTCTTGTCACATGAAAAGGTGCTCCAAATCACTATTGATCAGAGAAATGCAAATTAAGACAACTCTGAGATACCACTGCACACCTGTCAGATTGGCTAAAATGACAGGAAAAGATAATGACAAATGTTGGAGGGGATGTGGGAAAACTGGGACACTGATACATTGTTAGTGGAACTGTGAACGGATCCAACCATTCTGGAGAACAATCTGGAACTATGCTCAAAGAGTTATCAAACTGTGCATACCCTTTGACTCAGCAGTGTTTCTACTAGGCCTATATCCCAAAGAGATCTTAAAGGAAGGAAAAGGACCCACATGTGCAAAAATGTTTGTGGCAACCCTTTTTGTAAACTTCTTTGAAAACAGATATTATTTCATTTTTGCTTCTCTTCTCATGTCATATAGTTAGTGCTTAAGAAATGCTTCTTAAAAGAATCAGGGGAAAGGAGTAAAAACAGGGGGAGGGGATCTAAAGGGTAGAGTATTGTTTGGGGGAGAGGGTCATCACAAGCAAAGTACTGAGGAGGGGGGAAGGGAGAAAGGGGAAAGGAAAGGGGAGTATTGTTTGGGGGAGGGGTCATCAAAAGCAAAGTACTGAGGAGGGGGGAAGGGAGAAAGGGGAAAGGAAAGGGGAAAACATAACTTGGGTAAATAAGATGGCAGGAAATAAAGAATTAGTTATTCTATCTGTGAATGTGAATGGGATGAACTCTCCCATAAAGCGGAAGTGGATATCAGACTGGATTAAAAACCAGAATCCCACAATATGTTGTCTACAAGAAACACATCTAAAACATAGTGACACATATAGGATGAAGGTAAAAGGCTGGAGCAGGACCTATTATGCTTCAGGTGAACAAAAAAAAGCAGGGGTAGCAATCCTGATCTCAGATCAAGTAAAAGCCAAGATAGATCTAATCAAAAGAGATAAGGAAGGAAACTATATTTTATTAAAGGGTACCATAGATAATGTAGCAATATCTATACTAAATATATATGCACCAAGTGCAATAGCACACAAATTCCTAGGGGAGAAATTAAGAGAGATGCAAGAAGAAATAGACAGCCCAACGATACTAGTGGGGGATCTCAACCTTGCTCTCTCAGAATTAGATAAATCAAACTACAAAATAAACAAGAAAGAAACTAGGGAGATAAACCAATTCTTAGAAAAGTTATGTATGATAGATCTATGGAGAAAGTTGAATGGAGACAGTAGAGAGTTTACTTTTTTCTCAGCAGTCCATGGAACCTATACAAAAATTGACCATGTATTAGGGCATAAAAACCTTAAAATCAAATGCAGAAAGGCAGAAATAGTAAATGCATCCTTTTCAGATCATGGTGCAATAAAAATCACATGCAATATAAGGCCAGGAGAAAATAAACCAAAAGGTAATTGGAAATTAAATAATCTAATCCTGAAGAATGAATGGGTGAAAGAGCAAATCATAGACACAATCAATAATTTCATCCAGGAGAATGACAATAAGGAGACAACATACCAAAATTTGTGGGATATGGCCAAAGCGGTTTTAAGGGGCAATTTTATATCTCTAGATGCTTACTTGCATAAAATAGAGAAAAAAAGATCAATGAATTGGGCTTATTATTAAAAAAAACTAGAAAAAGAACAAATTAAAAACCCTCAATTAAATACCAAATTGGAAATTCTAAAAGTAAAAGAAGAAATTAATAAAATCGAAAATAAGAAAACTATCGAGTTAATAAATAAAACTAAGAGTTGGTTCTATGAAAAAACTAACAAAATAGATAAGCCTTTAGTTAATTTGATAAGAAAAAGGAAAGAGGAAAATCAAATTGTTAGTCTCAAGAATGATAAGGGAGAACTTTCCTCCAATGAAGAGGAAATTAAAGCAATAATTAGGAGTTACTTTGCCCAACTTTATGCCAGTAAGTTTGAAAATCTGAATGAAATGGAAGAATATCTACAAAAATGTAGATTGCCGAGGTTAACAGAAGAGGATATAAATTATTTAAATAGTCCCATATTAGAAAAAGAAATAGAACAAGCCATTAACCAACTCCCTAAGAAAAAATCTCCAGGGCCAGATGGATTTACATGTGAATTCTACCAAACATTCAAAGAACAATTAATTCCAATACTACACAAACTATTTGAGAAATTAGGGACAGAAGGTATACTGCCAGAATGCTTCTATGAGACCGATATGGTGCTGATAGCTAAACCAGGTAGGGTAAAAACAGAGAAAGAAAACTATAGACCAATTTCCCTAATGAATATTGATGCAAAAATTTTAAATAAGATTTTAGCAATGAGATTACAGAAAGTCATCCCCAGGATAGTACACTATGACCAAGTAGGATTTATACCAGGGATGCAGGGCTGGTTCAATATTAGGAAAACTATCAGCATAATTAATTATATTAATAACCAAATTAACAAAAACCATATGATTATCTCAATAGATGCAGAAAAAGCCTTTGACAAAATCCAACACCCTTTCCTATTAAAAACACTAGAGAGTATAGGAATAAATGGGCTTTTCCTTAAAACGATCAGTAGCATCTATTTAAAACCATCAGCAAGCATCATATGTAATGGAGACAAACTAAAACCATTCCCAATAAGATCAGGAGTGAAACAAGGCTGCCCACTGTCACCATTACTATTTAATATTGTATTAGAAATGTTAGCTTTAGCAATAAGAGAAGAAAAAGAGATAAAAGGAATCAGAGTAGGTAATGAAGAAACCAAATTATCACTCTTTGCAGATGACATGATGGTATACTTAGAGAACCCTAGAGATTCAACTAAAAAACTACTAGAAACAATTCACAACTTTGGCAAAGTTGCAGGATTCAAAATTAATCCACATAAATCATCAGCATTTTTATATATTACCAACAAAGTTCAGCAGCAGGAGATGCAAAAAGAAATTCCATTCCAACTAGCAGATGATAGGATAAAATATTTGGGAATCTATCTGCCAAGGAAAAGTCAGAAACTATACGAACTAAATTACAAAACACTTTCCACACAAATAAAATCAGACCTAATCAATTGGAAAAATATTAAGTGCTCATGGGTAGGCAGAGCGAACATAATAAAAATAACAATAGTACCCAAACTAATCTACTTATTTAGTGCCATACTAATCAAACTCCCAAGAAATTATTTTACAGATCTAGAAAAAATAGTAGCAAAGTTCATTTGGAAGAACAAAAGGTCAAGGATTTCAAGGGGATTAATGAAAAAAAGGCAGATGAAGGTGGCCTTGCTGTACCAGATCTAAAACTATATTATAAAGCAGCGGTCATCAAAACTGTTTGGTACTGGATAAGAAATAGAGCAGTGGATCAGTGGCACAGGATAGATTATCAGGACAACCTAGGCATTAACCTTAACAATCTAGTGTTCGATAAACCCAAAGACCACAGCTTTTGGGATAAATACTCTCTATTTGGCAAAAACTGCTGGGAAAATTGGAAACTAGTGTGGAAGAAATTAGGGCTTGACCCATACCTAACACCACATACCAAGATAAGATCTAAATGGGTTCATGATCTAGATATAAAGAGGGACTTTGTAAGCAAGTTAGAGGAACGTAATATAGTTTATCTCTCAGACCTGTGGAGATGGAACAAATTTATGTCCAAAGAAGACTTGGAACTCCTAATTGAACACCAGATGGATAATTTTGACTATATTAAGTTAAAAAGTTTCTGTACAAATAAAACTAATACAGACAAGATTAGGAGGGAAGCATCTAATTGGGAAATCATCTTTACATTTAATGGTTCTGATAAAGGCCTCATTTCTAAAATATATAGAGAATTGTCTCATATATATAAGAATTCAAGCCACCCTTCAATAGATAAGTGGTCAAGGGATATGAACAGACAATTTTCAGATGATGAAATTAAAACCATCTCTAGTCATATGAAAAGTTGCTCCAAATCACTATTGATCAGAGAAATGCAAATTAAGACAACTCTGAGATACCACTACACACCTGTCAGATTGGCCAAAATGACAGGAAAAGATAACGATGAATGTTGGAGGGGATGTGGGAAAACTGGGACACTAATACATTGTTGGTGGAACTGTGAACGGATCCAACCATTCTGGAGAGCAATTTGGAGCTATGCTCAAAAAGTTGTCAAACTGTGCATACCCTTTGACCCAGCAGTGTTTCTACTGGGCCTATATTCCAAAGAGATCTTAGAGGAGGGAAAGGGACCCACATGTGCAAGAATGTTTGTGGCAGCCCTTTTTGTAGTGGCTAGAAACTGGAAACTGAAGGGATGCCCATCAATTGGAGAGTGGCTGAATAAATTATGGTATATGAATGTTATGGAATATTATTGTTCTGTAAGAAACGACCAGCAGGATGATTTCAGAGAGGCCTGGAGAGACTTGCATGAACTGATGCTGAGTGAAACGAGCAGAACCAGGAGATCATCATGCACAGCAACAACAGTATTACATGATGATCAATTCTGATGGACATGGCTCTCTGCAATAAAGAATTGTCTCAAACCAGTTCCAGTTGTTCACTGAAGAAAACCATATACACCCAGAAAGAGGGACATGAAATATGGACCACAACGTAACATTTTTATGATCTCTATTGACATTTGCTTGCATTGTGTTGCCTTTCTCTGATTCTTTTTTTTTTCTTGTAGATAGGATTTTTCTTGCATAACTTCTCAAGCATTTCAACATTATTAACATGTAGTGGACTTCCTGCCATCTAGGGGAGGGGAGGGGACTGGGGGTAAAATTTGTATTGGAAAACTTTGTAAAGATCAAGGTTGGGGAACTACCCATACATATACAAATAAAAAGCTTAAAATAAAAAAAATTTAAAAATTTAAAAAAATTTAAAAAAAAGAAATGCTTCTTAATTGTTCAATAGAGTTTCTAAACGCCCTGCCAGAATCTCATGTCATGTCTCTACTAAAATATCTTCAGTGGTTCCCTATTGCCTTCTAAATAGAGTTGAAACTCCTTTGGCAAAGCTGTCCATGATATGGTGCTAACCTTCTTTTCCATCTATAGTATTCTGCACTCCAGCTAAATTAACTAATTATTTGGTCCCTAGATAGCCTTCACTCTCCTAAATCCCCAATAGCTTTTTTTCAAAATGTTCTCCAAGCCTGGAATGTCCTCCCTATCTACCTAAACTGTCAAATTCCTGCATATTGAGATGTAAACTTCTAAATATGAGATTCTGGGGCTTTAAAAAAATAACTTGCTAATAAGTTTGTTATATAACTGTATTGTATTATGCATTGTAGTTATATTTCATTTTACCAGACTTTAAGCTACATGAGGACAGGGATTTAGCACAGCACTTTTGGTCAGTGTTTTTGTTGCTGGAGGAAGTATTTAAGTAGATGTTGGATTACCTTTGGTAAGGGATATTGAAGAAGAGATTTATGAATTGAGCAAAAGGGTTGGAATTCTAAAAGTTCCATTTTTCTGTTCCAAATTTTTTCTTCTTTCCTTTCTCTCTCCTCCTCCCCAGAAAGCCAGCAAGCTGATAACAGTTATAATATTCATTTTAACATATTTTTATATTAGTTATGCTGGGGAAGAAAAATCAGGACAAAAGGGAAAAACCATGAGAAAAAAAAAACAAAGAAAACAATAAAGATAAAAATAGGATGCTACAATTTACATTCAGTCTCCATAGTTCTTTCTCTAGACATGGGTAGCATTTTCCATCCCAAGTCTATTGGAATTATTTTAGATTATTGTATGGTTGAAAAGAGCTAAGTCTATCATAGTTGATCGTCATTCAATCTTGCTGTTTCTGTGTACAATGTTCTCCTGGTTTGCTCACTTTACTCAGCATCAATTCATATAAGTCTTTCCAGGCTTTTCTGAAATCAACCTGTTCATCATTTCTTATCAAACACTAGTATTTCATTCCATTACATTCATATGCATTCACATAACTTTTTCAGCTATTCTCTAATACCCAATTTTCAACTCCTTATCACCATAAAGAGAGCTGCTACACTTTTGCACATGTGGATCTGTTGTGCCACAGTTCCTCTATCTCAGTTTCCCTTAACTGTTCTGCCTCAATTTCCCTGATTTGTTTGGCTCCAATTTCTATGAATTGTTCTGCCTCAGTCTCCCTGGTGGCAAATCCCCCTTCCTGGCCATTAGGACTGAGATAATTAGGGCTGTGGAGCTGTGGCCACTGGCATTCCAAAGAGTCATAAAACTCCAAATGGCTTATCTCCAATGTTTAGACATATCTTTCTGGTCTCAGACTCAGCATCTCTTAGCTCCTTAACAGAATTTATGATCCTTTTTCCATATCCCCAACCTATCAGAACTGAATTTGTGGACCCTTCCTGGAACTTCTATCCCCCAGTACTCTATCCCTCCTTCTGCCTTTGTTTCCCTGAGCACCAGAGCCCTATAAGAGTCCTTGGAGCCCCTCACTCAAGGGCTGGATGCTCTGAGACAAGAGTCCCATCCAGACCCATAATTATGGATTCCAAACTCCCAGCTGGATACTTTGAGGACCAGACGGCTGGCTAATATGGCTGCCAATCCAAACTTTCCACTACTATCAATAAACTATTACTAATCTCTAATCTCTATACTGCCTCTGTTTCTCCATGCATTACAGATCCTTTCTCCTCTTTTATGATCCCTTTGGGATAAAGACCCAATAGTGGCAGTACTGAATCAAAGGGTACACACAGTTTTATAGTCCTTTGGGCATAGTCTCAAATTGCTTTCCAGAATAGTTGGATCAGTTCACAACTTCATCAACAATGCATTGGTGTCCCAATTTTCCCATATTTTCTTCAACATTTATCATCATCTTTTCTGCCATCTTAACTAACCTGAAAGGTGTGAAATGGTACTTCAGAGTTGTTTTATTTGCATTTCTCTAATCACTAATAATTTAGAGCATGTTTTTCTTATATAGATGATTTTAATTTTTTCACCTAAAAATTATCTGTTCATAACCTTTGTTCATAATCTTCATCAATTGGGGAATGACTTGTATTATAAATTTGACTCAATTCTCTCCATATTTTTAGAAATGAGGCTTTTATCAGAAATGCTGGCTGTAAAAATTGTTTTCCAGTTTTCTGCTTCCCTTCCAATCTTGGTTGCATTGGTTTTGTTTTTGCAAAAAATCTTTTAATTTAATGTAATCAAAATGATCGATTTTGCATTTCATAATGTTCTCTATTCTCTATTTCTTGTTTGTCATAATTTTCTTCCTTCTCCAAAGATCTGACAGGTGAACTATCCCTTACTTTTCTAATTTGCTTATAGATGTATCTAAATCATGAACCCATTTCAACCTTATCTTGGTATAGGGTATGAGATATTGGTCTGTTCCTAGTCTCTGCCATACTATTTTTCAGCTTTTCCAGAAATTTTTGTCACATAGTGAGTTCTTATCCCAGACAGATTCTGGTATATTTTATATTTCCTTTACCTTTAAAAAGACACTATGAAATTCTGAGTAAACCTCACACATCACACATTTCTTTATTTCAATTTCACCATGTGCAAAATGAGAATAAAGAAAAGCTAATATGGTTAATGTTGGAGAAAAAGAGAGACGGAGGAGGGAGAGCAAGAGAGAGAGAGAGAGAGAGAGAGAGAGAGAGAGAGAGATGGGGAAGGGAGGGAAGAAGGAAGGGAGGAAGGAAGGAAGGGAGGAAGGAAGGAAGGAAGGAAGGAAGGAAGGAAGGAAGGAAGGAAGG
>JAJPUD010001307.1:236445-255039 GCA_023553655.1 Myrmecobius fasciatus | reverse complement strand
AGGAAGGAAGGAAGGAAGGAAGGAAGGAAGGAAGGAAGGAAGGAAGGGACGGAGGGAGGGAGGGAGGGAGGGAGGGAGAGAGGGAGGGAGGGAGGGAGGAAGGGAAAAAAGAAGGAAGGAAAGAAGAAAGGGAGAGAAGGGAGGAAGGAAAGGAAAGAAGAAAGGAAGGAAAGGAGGAAGGGAAAGAAGGGAGGAAGGGAGGAAAGAAGCCTAGTCTTTATCCTATACTTTTCTAGCTGTAGTCCTATAAATATGTATGCATGTATATTTTGGATAAAGCACTGAGAACAGTATGAATAACACTGCCTAACAAACTTCTGGAAAATAGAGAACCAGCATATATCCCAAGGAGGTCAAAAACAGAGAGAAATGTCCCATATCAAACAACATATTAATAGCAATGCCTTTTGTAGTAGCAAAGAATTGAATACAAGATGGGGAACATATGACGGTTATGAATATTTGTCTTCACTCCCAAAGGTTCTCCTCTGCAAAACAAACCTCTTCCCTGCTAAGAGATGTCATATTTTCTAATAGCCTACATATGTGGTAGGAAAAGAAACTATGGGGGGAAAGATCTTTAAGTGCTTAATAAATGTTTGTGGAATTGAATTGAACTGACTTGAATTTTAAGCTTATCAAATGGTATTAACTACTTTGAAAGAAAGATTCATAAAAACAAAGTCTGTTTCATTAATATGCTAAGAGGTTTTGGTCAGGGATATAACTACCCTTGTCCCATTAGTACTATCAGTTTCACCACTGCTCAGCCAAAGATTCTTTTTTTTTTTCATTATAAATAAATAAACTACCCATCATAGAGCAATATCTATTTCCCTCTCTAGGGAAATACTTTGACCCCATCTTCTCTCTCAGAATTGTCTTTCAGTCCAGGAACTCAACCGTCTTTGAATACTTCTCCAAGAGAAACCATCTTCTCCTATCTTAGAACAGCTAGAATTTCCTAGTCTCTCCCACAAACAGTCCTATAATGACTAGACTTTCCTGGAGCAACTATACCACATTCAGTCTTCTCCACAATTTCTAAGGAGCCCTAAATCAAATTTGAAAAGTGAAAAACCTGTCAAAGGAAATGTAATAAATACATGAGTGTGAACATGTGACCTTACTATTAATGTCTATGTGAATTGAATGTGTCCTTTTAAATTCCAGATTAAGTATGAATATGTATGTAAGTAAAAGAAAGAATAGAAAAGTACAAAAAGGGCTAGCCTTGGAATCAGGAAGACCTGGGGTCTGCTTCTAATACCTATTATTATATGACCATGGGCAAGTCACAACTTCTCAGTGCCCAGAGCAACACTCTTAGATTATGAATTATAAAGTACTTATCAATCTGTCATAGTAGAGATCCTCAATGAAATTACAAGTATAATTATATCTAGATATAGATACAGAGTGAAGGAGAAAAAAGGCAACATAATTCTAATCTATGATCATTATTATATGATCAAATATATCATATATAGTAGCAGAGTATAGAGAGCATATATTTATGCATATATAATGACATAAATGTATATCACATGTATATGTATATAATATACATGTTTGTACATGTATATAATGTGGGAGAGAAGTATGATTTCAATGAGTTCTTTATCTCTGGACTATATCATGTTTATAATATTCTATAGAGGTACAAATTTTACATAGATATATATTTATAAATGTATAGAAATGTGATAGTTACATAACATCTATATGAACATATATATGTACATCTAGATAAATGTATATATATATATGTATTTATATGTTTTTGTATATATCATGTATATATGATATATATGTGTGTGTGTATGAATGTGAGGTTATAGCATGAGACATTTCATGTAAGATTATGAGAATAACCAATAGATTTGGGATGAAAAATGCCAATCACAGAGAGAGAACTATGGAGACTATGGACTGAAACATAATATTTTCACCTTTTTTGGTTTTTTCTTTCTCATATTTTTTTTTCCTTTTTGGTCTGGTTTTTCTTGCACAACATGACAAATATGGAAATATGTTTAAAAGGATTGCAAATATTTAACCTATAGCAGATTGTTGGCTATCTTGGGGAGGGAGAAAAAAGAGGGAAGGAAAAAAATTTAAAACACAAAGTTTTACAAAAATGAATATTGAAAACTATCTTTATATGTAGTTGGAAAAAATAAAATACTATTTAAAATTTTAATTAAAAAATTATGAGAATAAGTGATGTGTGACTCAGAGATTTGGACAAAGACAATACAGAAGAGGAAGTATAAACCTCAGACAATAATATATGTATGTATGGAAATAAATATTTTTAAAAGGAAGAGAAGAAAAAACAATAAAAGAGAATAGATAATTTTATGAGAAAGGGTAGACAAAAAACAAATCACAATTATAGCCACAAAAATATAGTAACTATTTTTGATGAGGCTATAAACTCTATAATATAAAGAATGAAATTCTAAAGGGAAGTAGAACCTGGGGTTTAGTGTACAACTTTCCTATTTTAAAAGAAATGATAGGCCTCATATTCCTTAAAGAAGTAAAGATAATAAAAGACAAAAATAGTCCAAGGAGAGACTGTAAAAAGGTAAGAACAATAATACATAGTTGTTTGAATTTCTAAATGGTCCAGCCATTCTAGAAAACAGGCTGAAACTATGTGAGAAAAAGTCACTAAACTGTTCATAGCCTTTCACCTAATAATACTAATCCTGGAGGTCAGGACATCAAGGAGGTAGGAGGGAAAAGTCTCATATATACCAAAATATTCATAGCAGAACTTTTCATGGTAGCAAACAAACAAACAAAAAATTGGAAACAAAATGGGTGGTCGTTGTCCTTGATTTGTGAAGAGAACCAAAATGACATCACTATGTCGGGCTCAAGATACAGTATGTCTGACTGTAGCTGACCACTATGAGCCCAGGTTTCACAGATCAGACACAAAATAGTCTTTATGAATGTTTGGAGTGGAATGACTCTATGACCACACACCGCCTTTGTCACTCTCACATCCTATCTGTCTCTTCTTACAATGACAGCCTTTTAAATACTGATCTTTGTTGCAAGGATGCAACCATGAAGTTTTATTGTGTTCAGACAAGTAGAAATCAATGTTGAAGACCTACAAGTCTTCAATAAAAAGTGGCCACAGCTGCTACTGTTACTGACTGCATTTCTCTCAAGGATTCCCTGCCACGTCTGAAAGTCCATGTCTCCTCTGATGTTAAAAGTCACCCAGAATTAGAAGCTTGCTTTCTTTTGGCACATTGATGATGAACCTATCCAGATCTTCATAATATTTTCCTTTGATTTCCTAAGGATTTTTCATGGTGAGACCATAAGCATTGATGGTAATAGCACAGAACTTTTCTACAAGTAGCAACCACATTATCATAAGCCTGTCATTTATTCTTTTTTGTGATGCATACAAATTTGTTGCCTCAATTAATTTTGATTGCAAATCCTATGCCAGCTTCACCGTACTCCTCATCACTTCAGTCACTCAGGAAAATATGTAGCCAGCTCTGGTCTTCATTTGCCTTGTTTCATTGAAGGCTACTATTTGGGTGAGATACCTGCTGAGTTCTCTTGTAACAAGAATCATTCACTATTCAGTTTTATTCTATTTCTTGTTATCTGTAAGCATTCATACAATCTTCACATGCTTGGAGTAGACACTTCCTAATTCACTGACATAGGTTACCTTCAACTTGGTTTTGCCTATACCAAAACAGTTTACTGAGGTATGGCCATAGTGCATGCTACAGTTTCTTGGAGCCACAGATGAGACTTGGATGGCAGGTGGACCCCAAAGGGGGGAAGCAGCCTGACAAGGGCTCATTAGCCTCACACCAGAAGTACTAGTCTTCCCTGACACTCATACAAAATGAGTTTCTTGTCTATTCTCGAAGATGCCCGTGACATTGGGGAGGTGAAACTATGACACGCAAATAAACTGGATTTGAGTCTGGCCACTGGACCCAGATGGTTCCAGAGGAGAAAGTGAGGCAGAGAACTTTGCACAGTCCTCTCTCCCTGAAATCCAACTCACTCACATACCACGGCATCACTGAGATCATCAAGTAACAATGGCAACAACAAAATGAGTAGACATTAGTTGGAAGATGGCTGAACAAACTCTGTCTGGGGTGTATATGTAAGAGAACATTACTGTGTTGCATGAAATAGAGATGGGTATAGCAAAGTTAAATTGACCTATGGGGCCACTCCATGGTACATGCTCAGAGTTGCTATTCATTCTCAATTTTATTGAACTAAATGAGAATTTTGAGACTTACTTTGGCTCATATGGCAACTCAGTACTGAAAGAACTTGATATAACAAACTTCGGGTGTTCCCTTGGTCTTCTCCTACCCCCTTTCAGTGGCAAAGAGATAAGTTGCTACATCAATTAAAGAGACAGATTCCAGCTCAGCCTCCCCTCCTTTCAACTCTTCAGTTGAACTCAAACTTTCCAGTAAACTGTGGGGAAAAGTTGTTCTCTCTCCCCCCATCCCTGTCCCAACATCCTCCCCTACCACTTCCAACACTGTATTCACTTAATGTTCATTTGTTTTGTTTATCACAAAGGGATGATGGGAAGAAGGGAGACAATATCCAGACTGGGACATAAAAACAGAAGTCATCAATGCAATTATAATATAAAAGAGATGATAAGTATAGGCCTGTTGTAGCATAAAGTAGGAGGAATAACTGCTGCAGTGGAAAGAAATTGGACTAAAAGAACACCAAGCATCTAGTCCCAACGTTGTCACTAACTAGCTATATGGCTTTAGGCAAGACATTTCTTTTCTCAGGGCCTCAGTTTCTTCATCTGTAAGATGAGAGTTGGAATGAATGACTTTGAAAATCCTTTCTAGCTCTAAAACTCTTATCACTAAAAATAGCAGAAGGGTGCTGTGAATCAACCAAGACTATGATAAGATTCCTATTCCTTAGCAATGCTAATTGTACAATCTCCATAATATTGAATTCACTTTGAAAAAAGAAAAATACTTAAGTCTTTTCCTTATATAAATTGAGGTACTTACAAAATTAATGCTAAGGCTCAAATAACATTTTTCTCTTTTGAATCTCCCTAAAAACCCCTCTAATAATAAGGAAAAAGTTATGGTGGTACTCCTTTTAAAAAAAAAAAAAGTCTTTCTAGCTGTGGCTATCTTGGATTTTCAAATGGACATTATTTTTTTCTTTCATTGACATCATTTCTACCTCATTAATTACTTCTCAAAGTTTTCGTGAGGATGTGTGCATGATTTTCATTGATAATCAAACAATCAGGAAACATTTATTAAGCACCTGCTGAGTGCTGGAAAGGCAGCTGGTGAGTAGAGAGCCTTTGGGCCAGAAACACTTGTATTCAAGTGCTACCTATGACACATACTAGATACAGGAGCTTGGACAAATTGTTTATCCTCTTAATGTCCCAGGCAACTTTCCAAGCCCTGGTTGCAAAGGTGGTAGTGGGAGGAAGAGATCAGGAAAAAGTTCATGCAAAAGGTGATAAGCTAAATATTAAAGAAAACTAGGGATGCTGAGGCAAATGTGAGGAGGGGGTGTCCATATCACACTAAAAAATATGCTAAGCCTTCTTAGTTTTTTTTTTTTTCTCTTTCACAACCAGGACTTCCACAAACCAGGACTTTAGAAAAACAAAGTGATTTAGCCATAATTAAGGCACACAGCCAGGTTAGAACACCTCAACCTTAATTCTCCAGTTTGACTTTGCCTGCAAAACTTCATTGATTTACTACTAACAAGCATAATGATTTCAATCTCTCCACAGAAAAGTGTCACCTAACCTGAGTTATAATAATGATAACATCTTACATAGAAAAAAAAAACATAATTAAGGCTTTTTCTCAACACTTTCATGTGGCAAAAAAAAATGAATCCTTATCTTAGAGTTTCCTATAGATTCAGAGAAGCCTAGGAGAGCAGGACACAAAATCAAATATAAAAAAGAAGACTTTTGACATGAATCAATGAAGTGATCTGGAAAGTGAAATTTGATTATTTTCTCTCTGCTTGAGTCTTGCTTGCATTCTGAGTTCCTGGAAATGAAATTCACACTTACAGTGACTTCTATCAGCTTGAGAAATTGTGCTTTGCCCTAAGAAACTGAAAGGAAAGATTAAACACAGAAGGGCTGTAATGGAAAGGGGTAAATGAGCACCCAAATAGATATACAGAGCTCCTAAAATCTGAGAGGGATTAAGTAACTTCCCCTTAGTTTGTGAGAAAGTCAGATGGAATCCCAAAGATGGAATAAATCTAAGAGTCCCTTTCCAGACAGATAATGCTTTTCCTTTCTTCTCCTACTGTCCCAGGTTTTCCTCACCTGTATCTATACCTCCAAGACAGCCCTCTGCTCAAAAGGTGTAAAAAAAATAGAGAACCTTTTTTGCCACTTTAGTTCCCTTTTCCCTTTTCCTCTTCATTCTTTCAGAAAATTAAGAGATCATCAGCCTCTATCTACCTGACTTCAAAATCACAGAATATTAAATCTATAAGGGTCCTTCAATCCAATTCCTTTACTTAACAGATATCATCATCATCATCATCATCATCATGGAACTAAATTGTGCAGTGGACAGTGTCTGACCTGGAGTCAGGAAGATTCATTTTCCTGAACTCAAATCTGGTCTCAGATAGTGACAAGCTGAATGACCCTGGACAAGTCACTTCACCTTGTTTGGCTCAGTTTTCTTATCTGTAAAATGAGCTGAGGATGGAAATGGCAAATCACTCCAGTATCTTTACCAGGAAAATACCAAATCAGGTCATAAAGAGTTGGATACAGTTGAAATAAATGAGCAGCAACAAAATAACATTAATATAGCACTTTAATATTTCTAAAGCATATTATTTCTTTTGAGACCCACACAACACTTTGAGGTAGTTACTACAAATATATATGTGTGTGTATATATAGATATATGTGTGTGTGTGTTTGTGTGTATATATGTGTGTGTGTATATATATATGTGTGTATATATATATGTGTGTGTGTGTATATATATAAAACTTTACAGATAAAGATACTGAGACTCAAAGACAACAGGTGATTTTTCCCAAGATTGTTCAAATAAATAAGAAAGTAAAATTCATGTGTATCCTTAAAGCAGTACACTGGCACAGTAGACAGAGGAATAGGTCTAAAGTTAAATCCACCCTCAGAAAGTTACTTCATAACCCTGAGCAGTCATTTAACTTCTATCTGCCTCAAAGCAATTTCCTCAGTTGTTAAATTGGGTAGACAGTTTTTTGATCAGGAAAGTAGCACAGCAGCAGCACCAGTCACAGGCCTTAAAAGTAGCTATGACAGGGGAAAGAAACAGCAGCAATTTCAGGAACTCTTAGCCCAAAGAAGGTAAGGAGGTCAGACAAATGGTCAGAAAGAAATTACAGAGAACCCTTTGTTGACAGTGGGCGCTGATGGGCATTTCTATTGCCCATAAGCATTCCTTAGTCATAGTTCCAGGGTGTTGGTCAAAAGGGAACAGGGGCCTTGGTTACAGTTCCATGGCAAATAGGAATTCTAGTGCTTGAAGTTAAAGGAGAACACTGGACCTAGTCTCAGTTCCAGAGCTAAGAGGAGTGACAGTAATTACAGCCATAGAGCAGTAAGAGCCCTTCCTGAGTAAAGCCCAGAGAGCAGGCCAGGAAATTAGTGATCACACCTTTCCAAGGATCACACTACCTTAGAAGCACTAAAAATTTGCAAATGCTCAGAACTAACTCAGAAAACAGCAACACAAAAAAGCCTAAAGCTTGCGTTACTACCTCTCCATTCACAAGTGAGCAGAGCTCACTCAACTTTAACATAAAGTTCTAAGTCAAGAAATAGGCTGGAAAATGGGCAAACAAAAATAAAGCTACTACAGTAGCAGTGAAGATCAACACATAAACTCAGTGTGAAAACCCCTATCGTCAAAGCTTCAAAGAAAGTGTTAACTGGACCAAACCCAAGAAGAATTCCTAGAAGAGTTAAAAAAAAAAAAAAAGAAATGAGAGGTAGTAGGAAAATTGGGGAAAGAAATGAGAGTGATGCAAGAAGGGAAACAAAAATATAATATTGAAAAAACAACACCTTAAAAAACAGAATTGGTCCACTGGAAAAAGAGACAAAAATTCACTGAAAAAGGAATGCATTAACAGGTAAAATTGACCAAATGGAAATGATACAACAGCTTACTGAAGAAAATAATTTTTAAAATCAGAATTGGGCAAGTGGAAGCTAATGACTCCACAAAACATCAAGAAACAACAAAACAAAGTCAAAAATGACAAAATAGAAGAAAATTTGAAATATTTCATTGGAAAAACAACTGATCTGGAAAACAAATTGAGACAGGATAATTTAAGAATTATTAGGTTAACTGAAAGCCTTAAAAATTAGAATTGGACAAGTGGAAGCTAATGACTCCACAAAACATCAAGAAACAACAAAACAAAGTCAAAAAATGACAAAATAAAAGAAAATTTGAAATATTTCATTGGAAAAACAACTGACCTAGAAAACAAATTGAGATAGGATAATTTAAGAATTATTAGATTAACTGAAAGCCATGATCAAAAAAGAGTCTAAACATAATTGTTCAAGAAATTCCAAAAGAAAACCATTCAAATATCTTAGATCCAGAAGGTAAAATAGAAATCAAAAGAATCCACTGATCACCTCCTAAAAGATACTCCAAAATGAAAACTCCCAGGAATATTAAAGCCAAATTCCACAACTCCCAAGTCAAAGATAAAATGCTTCAAAGTGTGGAAGGGATACCATACTGGGTGGAAGGGACACCATACTGAAAAAAGGGGGGGGGACGAGGGGAAGGAGGCAAAATAAAGTAAAAATAAAGGAGGTATAATAAGGCAAAATCTCATAAAGAGACATAGAAGATCTAATATAATTGAGGGAAAGAAAGGAGGGCAATGAGTATTGTGTAAACCTTACCCTCGTTAGATTGGACTCTAAGAGAGTATATCAGACACATTTGGCTTCAAAGAAAGTCCTGACCCTCCTTGTGGGAAGGTGGGAGGGAAAGGAGGAAAGGAAAGGGACAGACTAATAGAAGGATTAGGGGAAATATGTAAAGGTGTAAAGTGGAGGAAGGGGGTCTAAAGGGGGGAGGACTGTTGGAGGAAGGTGGTCATCAAAAATAAAGTATTGGGGAGGGGGGAAGGGAGAGAGGGGAAAGGGAAGAGAAAATCATAATTCTGGGTAAATAAGATGGCAGGAAATACAGATATAGTTATTTTAACTGTGAATGTGAATGGGATGAACTCTCCCATAAAACGGAAGCGGGTAGCGGACTGGATTAAAAGCCAAAATCCTACAATATGTTGTTTACAAGAAACACATCTAAAACATAGGGATACATACAGAGTGAAGGTAAAGGGCTGGAGCAGAATCTTTTATGCTTCATGTGAACAAAGAAAGGCAGGGGTAGCAATCCTTATCTCATATCAAGTAAAAGTAAAAATAAATCTAATTAAAAGAGATAAGGAAGGAAACTATATTTTACTAAAGGGTACCATAAACAATGAAGCAGTATCAATACTAAACATATATGCACCAAGTGGTATAGCATCCAAATTCCTAGAGGAGAAACTAACAGAGATGCAAGAAGAAATAGACAGTAAAACTATACTAGTGGGGGATCTCAACCTTGCTCTCTCAGAATTAGATAAATCAAATCACAAAATCAATAAGAAAGAAGTTAGGGAGGTAAACAAAAGGCTAGAAAAGTTAGGTATGATAGATCTCTGGAGGAAATTGAATGGTGATAGAAGGGAGTATACTTTTTTCTCAGGGGTTCATGGAACTTATACGAAAATCGATGATGTGTTAGGACATAAAAACCTCAAAATCAAATGCAGAAAAGCAGAAATAGTAAATGCATCCTTTTCAGATCATGATGCAATAAAATTCACATGTAATATAAGGCCAGGAGAAAACAGACCACAAGTTATTTGGAAATTAAATAACCTAATCCTGAAGAATGAATGGGTGAAAGAGCAAATTATAGACACAATCGATAATTTCATCCAGGAGAATGACAACAATGAGATAACATACCAAAATTTGTGGGACACAGCTAAAGCACTTATTAGGGGTAATTTTATATCTCTAGATGCTTACTTGCATAAAACAGAGGAAGAAAAGATCAATGAACTGGGCTTACAATTAAAAAAGCTAGAAAAAGACCAAATTAAAAACCCTCAATTAAATACCAAATTGGAAATTTTGAAAATTAAAGGGGAGATCAATAAAATTGAAAATAAGAAAACTATCGAATTAATAAATAAAACTAAGATTTGGGTCTGTGAAAAAACCAACAAAATAGATAAGCCTTTAGTTAATTTGATTAGAAAAAGGAAAGAGGAAAATCAAATTGTTAGTCTCAAAAATGATAAGGGAGAACTTTCCTCCAATGAAGAAGATATTAGAGTAATAATTAGAAGTTTCTTTGCCCAACTTTATGCCAATAAATTTGATAATGTAAATGAAATGGAGGAATATCTACAAAAATATAGATTGCCTAGGTTAACAGAAGAGGAAATAAATTATTTAAATAGCCCCATTTCGGAAAAAGAAATAGAACAACCTATTAATCAACTCCCTAAGAAAAAATCTCCAGGGCCAGATGGATTTACATGTGAATTCAAATCAAACGTTCAAAGAACAATTAATCCCAATACTATATAAACTATTTGAAAAAATAGGGAAAGAAGGTGTACTTCCAAATTCTTTCTATGACACAGATACAGTGCTGATAGCTAAACCAGGTAGGGAAAAAACTGAGAAATAAAACTATAGACCCATTTCCCTAATGAATATTGATGCAAAAATATTAAATAAGATTTTAGCAACGAGATTACAGAAAGTTATCCCCAGGATAATACACCATGATCAAGTAGGATTTATACCAGGAATGCAGGGCTGGTTCAATATTAGGAAAACTATTAGCATGATCAATTATATTAATAACCAAATTAATAAAAACCATATGATTATCTCAATAGATGCAGAAAAAGCCTTTGATAAAATACAACACCGATTCCTATTAAAAACACTGGAGAGTATAGGAATAAATGGGCTTTTCCTTAAAATGATTAGTAGTATCTACTTAAAACCTTCAGCAAGCATTATATGTAATAGAGTCAAACTAGATCCATTTCCAATAAGATCAGGAGTGAAACAAGGCTGCCCACTGTCACCATTATTATTTAATATTGTATTAGAAATGTTAGCTTTGGCAGTAAGAGAAGAAAAAGAGATTAAAGGAATTAGAGTAGGTAATGAGGAAACCAAATTATCACTCTTTGCAGATGACATAATGGTATACTTAGAGAACCCTAGAGACTCAACTAAAAAACTACTAGAAACAATTCACAACTTTAGCAAAGTTGCAGGATACAAAATAAATCCACATAAATCATCAGCATTTTTATATATTACCAATAAAGTTCAGCAGCAAGAGATACAAAAAGAAATTCCATTCAAAATAACTGTTGATAGTATAAAATATTTGGGAATTTATCTGCCAAGGGAAAGTCAGGAACTATATGAACTGAACTACAAAACACTTTCCACACAAATAAAATCTGACCTAGTCAATTGGAAAAACATAAAATGCTCATGGGTAGGCTGAGCGAATATAATAAAAATGGCAATACTACCCAAACTAATCTACTTATTTAGTATCATACCAAGAAATTATCTTACAGATATAGAAAAAATAGTAGCAAAATTCATTTGAAAGAACAAAAGGTCAAGAGTTTCAAAAGAATTAATGAAAAAAAAAGGCTGATGATGGTGGACTTACTGTACCAGATCTAAAACTATATTACAAAGCAGCAGTCATCAAAACCATTTGGTACTGGCTAAGAAATAGAGTAGTGGAATAGGATAGAATCACAAGACAAACTAGGCAACAACTATAGCAATTTAGTCTTTGATAAACCCAAAGACCCCAGCTTCTGGGATAAGTACTCACCATTTGACAAAAACTACTGGGAAATTTGGAAAATAGTGTGGAAGAAATTAGGGCTTGACCCACATCTAACACCACATATCAAGATAAGATCTAAATGGGTTCATGACCTGGATATAAAGAGTGATATTATAAGTAAATTAGAGGAACGTAATATAGTTTACCTCTCAGACCTATGGAGATGGAATAAATTTATGTCCAAAGAAGAACTGGAACTCTTAATTGAAAACCAGATAGATAACTTTGACTATATTAAGTTAAAAAGTTTTTGTACAAACAAAATCAATGCAGACAAGATTAGGAGGGAAGCAATAAATTGGGAAATCATCTTTACATTTAAGGGTTCTGATAAAGGTCTCATCTCTAAAATATATAGAGAATTGTTTCATATTTATAAGAATTCAAGCCATTCTCCAATCGATAAATGGTCAAAGGATATGAACAGACAATTTTCAGAGGATGAAATTAAAACTATTTGTAGTCATATGAAAAGTTGCTCCAAATCACTATTGATCAGAGAAATGCAAATTAAAACAACCCTGAGGTACCACTACACACCTGTCAGATTGGCTAAAATTACAGGAAAAGTTAATGATGAATGTTGGAGGGGATGTGGGAAGGCTGGGACACTGATGCATTGTTGGTGGAGCTGTAACGGATCCAGCCATTCTAGAGAGCAATTTGGAGCTATGCTCAAAAAGTTATCAAACTGTGTATACCCTTTGACCCAGCAGCATTTCTATTGGGCTTATATCCCATAGAAATCATAAAAGAAGGAAAGGGCCTACATGTGCAAGAATGTTTGTGGCTGCCCTTTTTGTAGTGGCTAGAAACTGGAAACTGAATAGATGCCCTTCAATTGGAGAATGGCTGAATAAATTATGGTATATGAATATTATGGAATATTATTGTTCTGTAAGAAATGACCAGCAGGATGATTTCAAAGAGGCCTGGAGAGACTTGCATGAACTGATGATGAGTGAAATGAGCAGAACCAGGAGATCATTATACCCGGCAACAACAATACTATATGACGATCAACTCTGATGGACATGGCTCTCTTCAACAATGAAATGTTTCAAACCACTTCCAATTGTTCACTGAAGAAAGCCATATACACCCAGAGAGAGGGATGTGAAATGTGGACCACAACATAACATTCTCATACTCTTGATTGATGTTTGCTTACATTGTGTTTCCTTTATCTGATATGTCTTTTGTGTAGATAAGATTTTTCTTGCACAACAATGATAAGTTTGGAAATATGTATACATATATTCGATTTGCCAAGTATTTTATCATAAATAACATGTAGTGGATATCCTGCCATCTAGGGGAGGGGTGGGAAGTTGGGGGGGAAAATCTGTAACAGAAAGCTATGTAAGGGTTAATGTTGAAGAATTACCCATACATATGTTTTGCAAATAAAATAAATTTTAAAAAAAATTAATTAATTTTAAAAAACAGTTATATATTTTAAAAGCCCACAATAAAGACTTCTTGCTCTTAAACAAACCCTAAACCAGATTGCAGGTACTACTGATTGTCTAAAACATAATTTAGCTTATAGCTCCATCAATGAAGAAAAGGTCACCTACATATAGCAAAGTGAATATTCAAAACCGTGGAGGCCACAGAAGAAAAATGCAAATATTAGTAACTATTGCCTCACTGTTATTACAATTCTCTCTAATTGTTTACAATGACCTTGAATGAGCTTGTTTTTGCTTTCAGTGGTCTAATACTTGGTTTAATGTCAATATTTTATCTAAAAGAATAATCAGCAAAAAATATAAAAGCAATGTTTACTCTTCTGATCATATTTTTCTGACTGAAGATTATTAAAAGTGGAAGACACAAAGATATATGTGCTCTTTGTTTTGTTTTTTGGGGGTTTTTTGCTGAGGCAATTGGGGTTAAGTAAGTTGCTCAGGATCACACAGCTAGGAAGTGTTAAGTGTCTGAAACCATATTTGAACTCAGATCCTCCTGACTTCAGGGCTGGTACTCTATCTGTTGCACAACCTAGCTCCCCAGAAATATCTGTTAATTCTAACAATAAAACTTATTTTCTTAACCAGAATCTTTCAAGTAAACTCAGTTAAAGAAAAAAAAAATAAGCCACCACATATCCTTCCCCGGTTGACCTAGCAATCCCATCTCTCCCCAGATGATTTGTTCTAATGATATTTCAGTTTTTAAAGTATATTTCACATCTGTCAAATGATAAGTATGGATTTGTTGATTTTTGATTCAGCTCTAAAATTCTGGAATTTTGTTTATTGTGTCCACTATTTATGTGCATAGCCAGTTTGTAGCTGGATATATTCTAATCATTTAGAAGTGATTTACTACTATTCATCCTGTCATTCCCAGAACCACAAAATCAAATCATTAGAGCTGCTCCCAGAGAGTTGGAAGTGCCCAGAAGAGAAGTCAACTTCAAGCCTTCAAAAGAGTGAACCAAATCTATTTGAAATGGCCCAATGTACAACTGCACAAATAACTTCTTTGTTCAAAAGAGGCACAACTTATGGTTTTGCGATCCAACTGTGCAACTGTAGCCATAAAGACTGACATGTGACTAGTCCTTTCTTGGATCATCTCTTGTATCCATTGAGGATTTACAGCTGGGTCTGCTACTTGTGGTACTGCCCTTTTTTTACCTTCTTTTGCTGGGGAAAGGATTTCAGGGGGAAAAAAAGGCAAATATTCCTTGGCTGTCAAAAATTCAGTCAAAATGTCCTGGTGACTATTATTCAGTTCCCTTAATTCAGACCTTCAGATGGTTTGATGTGAAGCTAGAGAAACTACATAACAAAGCAATTCAAATCATAATATCCAGCATTACCTAGAAACTTGAGGATTCTCTACATTCACACAAATCTCCCAGTGTTCCTTTAATAGTGGAATTGTCTCTTAAATTTCCTCTCACCCCAGTAATGATTATGACAAATGTTCCCACAAGTTCCCACAAATGCCTTTTTGAAGAAGATTGCATACATAGTGCCATATATCATAGATTGATGAATTATTTGGCCTAAAATATCTCATCCTGTTTCATGAGCTAATCTGTACATAAACCAAATGGTTGGGAAACCAAACTGTATAGTTGGCTAAATGTGTGAAAACATACATTCAGAAGTTTCCAATTTAGATTCAAAATAACCTTAACACCTTGCCTCAAAAACAAGTCATTCTTATCACAATATACCAGAATAGGTTCACTACCTTTCCTTTGCTTTTGTTTTATAAACAATAATCACATTAAATCATTCAAATTGAAGTTCTAGGAAAGATATGAAGCACATTAATTTTTTCAGATGTTAAAAGAGGTGTTTCATGGTTTGAAACATTTTTTAAACATCTTTTGAATCTTCCAAATAGCTCCAATTCAAATGATCCTCCTTTAATCATTTTGTTGGGGTTTTTCCCCCACTAGTATTTCACCAAGAAAATTTAATTCATTTTATAATATAAATCATTCAGGAAAATTTATAATAAAATAAAATTTGAGATTAGTATATCCTTAACAATATATGAGATGAGAAACCTGATTTTAAGCCAATGAACAAACTACCTTTTTACTAGGCAGTAAAATTGGAAGATCTACCCAATAGACCTGAGGAATTTTTTTAAAATAGACTAGTTCTAAAAGAAATCAGGCTATCAGTAAGTAACTATCATATTAATAATAACTCATATTTGTACAAAATTTAAGATTTACAAATAACCTTCATAGCCCTATAAAGAAGGTTCTTAATAAGTACTCTTTGGAACAGATTGGATGAGATGGATTTGGAGTTAAAGTAGGACAAAGATTATAATTCTTTGACATAAAAAAATTGGGGTTCAGACACTTACGTGACTTTCACACATTCACACATAACAAATTATCAGCTGTAGTTGCATCTATCAAGGAGTTTGTTTCCTCACTTATAAAAGGGGGGAAATTATAGCAACAGTGCTGTTGTGAGAATCAAATGAAACAAAATATGTAGGTACATTAACGCAGAACTGTAGAATGATCCATCCATTCTACAAAGCAAGCTAGAATTATTTCCAGAAAGTGATTGGACTATGTATATACTCTTTTACCCAAAAACACTTCTACTATATTCTACACCCCAAAGAAATAAAAGAATGAGGAAGAGGGCCTATATATACAAAAGTATTTATAGTTCTTTTCATTCTTGCAAAGAATTGGACACTAAGGAGTATCCATCATTGGAAAATGGCTAAACAAGTAATGATCTGTTCAGTACTGTAATTGATGATAAAGAGAAACCTGGAAAGGTTTCTATGAACTGATCCAGAGTGAAGAGAACAGAACCAAGAAAATAATTTATATAATAACAATATTGTAAAGAAAACAACTTTGAAAGATTTAGAAATTCTATCCATACAGTGATCAATCACAATTCCTGAGGGCTCATGATAAAATATGTAACCCACCTTCATAAATTAATCAATTTCTAATTAGCTTTTACATGGTAAGGTATTGATAATCCTGTCCCTAGAAAATGAGAAAAAGGTGGTTCATTTAAGCCTCCATTTCATTCTACTCTTTGGACACATAAATGGACAATGGACTAGGCTCATAATTGAACTAAGAGATAGGCTAGATTGCATTGGGAAAATTACATAGCATTTTAAATTATCCCAATCTGATAGCTGATATTAAAAGTTCAATCTTTTAAATATATATATTTTTCCAATAGTATTATATCACTGAAAGTCATAGAACACTACAATCTATGAAAAATGAAAACTGGACCCTACTATGACTTACATGCAGTGATAATATTAATAATAACATATTTTAAGACTCACCAAGTGTTTTACATACTTATATTATCTTATTTTATCCTCACAACAATCCTGGGAATTAGGTACTTTTATTACTCCCATTTGAAGATGGGGAGACCAAGGCAGACAGAGGTCAACAGACTTGACCAGAATCACACAGCTAGTTAGCACCTGAGGCCAGATTTTAACTGAGATTTTTCTGAATCCAGGTCCAATGCTCTAGCTCTTGCACTAGCTAGCTAGTAAGATATAAAAGATGTCACTTAAGAAATGTGTAGCTATGGTCTGGTCATGTAGAAAGAATAAAGGATAACAGATATGCAACCTATGTGTTGGACTGGCATCTGTAGGATAGGAGGAAGAAGAAGAGGAGAAGGAGGAGGAGGAGGAGGAGGAGGAGGAGGAGGAGGAGGAGGATCTCCAGATTGTTGGCTAGATCCTCTATGAAGGATTTAGGGAAACATATAAACAAGAATCACACAAGAAGAGAAAGGGTGGCTAGGTTAAAATTTGTGTCATTTAAGTATATAGGCTTGTTCTAATAGCTTCATATCTCTCAGCCTCTCTGTAGTTGACATTGCTAACCAATCTCTTCCTGGAGACTATCTCTGCTCTAGCTTCTCGTGTCATTTCTTTGCTGTATTTCATTTCCTAACTGTCTGACCATTCCTTCTCAGTTTCCTTTTGCAGTTTCACCATCCATACCACATCCCCTAACTTCTTTAGCTCCCTTGGGTTTAATTATCTCTTCAAATGACTTCTAAATCCAAATAATCGGAGCCAAGATGGTGGAGATCAGATAAGAGTCTCTGTAACCTCCTCTAACCTTCCCTCAAACCAACAACATATGAAGCCTCTAGACTGATTTTGAAACAAAAAAAAACCCACAATATCTGGAGGGCAACACGATTCTAGAAGAAGATACTCTGGAAGAACTTCAAAACAAGTCTGTCTTAACTGGGCAGGGGGGTGGTCTGCTGAACCCAGACTGCAGCACAGGGAGACCAGGGCAGGGAGCTGGAGCAGGGAGCTGGAACAGGAGTCGGGACAGGAGTCAAAACAGGAGTGGGAGCTTTGTGCTTTTCACACACCTGGGAGTCTTCTGCGGGCCTCTTGGGCCAATCTGTCCTGATTGTGGGCAGGTGGTTTGGAGGGTCTGCCTTTTGTGGGGGGTAGACTGTGAACCACTGAACCCCTGATGAGCATCTGACTTAGCTGCCATTAGACAGCAACCTAGGGCGATCAATCAGTAGGACTCATCAGCACCTGAAATAATTCTATCAGCAGAACTGCCCAGTACCTCAAATAATTCAGTCAGCAGAACTGCCCCAGGGTGAACTAAAGCAGAACTGCCCAGCACCTGACATAATTCAATCAGCAAAACTGCCCAGTTCCTGAAACAACTCAATCAGCAGAACTGCCCCAGGGCAAATTAAAGCAGCTGTCCCACCTTTGCCTTGAACAGACCTCATACCTTTAAAAAAAATGAATAAAAAACCAAAAAGAGCTCTCACCATAGACAACTTTTATGGAGAGAGGGAAGAACAGACCTCAAATCCTGAGGCCCCTAAAGGTAAAGCAACTACAGAAAAAACCCCAAAGAGAGACACAAACTGGACTCCATGTCACAAGGCTTTCTTTGAAGATTACATAAAGGATCTTAAAAGAGAGTTAGAAGAAACATGGGGAAACGAAATGAGATCACTGCAAAATAAAATAGAAAAAATGGAAAAAGAATGCAATGAACAAAAAAAAA
>JAJPUD010001307.1:211051-231445 GCA_023553655.1 Myrmecobius fasciatus | reverse complement strand
AAAAGTTTTTGTACAAACAAAATGAATGCAGACAAGATTAGAAGGGTAGCAGTAAACTGGGAAAATATTTTTACATCCAAAGGGTCTGATAAAGGCCTCAATTCTAAAATATATAGAGAATTGACTCAAATATATAAGAATTCAAGCCATTCTCCAATTGATAAATGGTCAAAAGATATGAACAGACAATTTTGAGACGATGAAATTGAAACTATTTCTGGTCACATGAAAAGGTGCTCCAAATCACTATTGATCAGAGAAATGCAAATTAAGACAACTCTGAGATACCACTACACACCTGTCAGATTGGCTAAAGTGACAGGAAAAGATAATGAGGAATGTTGGAGGGGATGTGGGAAGGCTGGGACACTGATACATTGTTGGTGGAACTGTGAACGGATCCAACCATTCTGAAGAGCAATCTGGAACTATGCTCAAAAAGTTATCAAACTGTGCATACCATTTGACCCAGTAGTGTTTGTCCTGGGCCTATATCCCAAAGAGATTTTAGAGGAAGGAAAGGGCCCCACATGTGCAAAAATGTTTGTGGCAGCCCTTTTTGTAGTGGCAAGAAACTGGAAATTGAAAGGATGCCCATCAATTGGAGAGTGGCTGAATAAATTATGGTATATGAATGTTATGGAATATTATTGTTCTGTAAGAAATGACCAGCAGGAGGATTTCAGAGAGGTCTGGAGAGACTTGCACGAACTGATGCTGAGTGAAATCAGGAGAACCAGGAGAACATTATACACAGCAACAAGACTATACAATGATCAATTTTGATGGACATGGTTCTCTTCAACAATGATGTGATTCAAACCAGTTCCTATTGTTCAGCGATGAAGATAGTCATACATCCAGAGAGAGGACTGAGGGAACTGAGTGTGAACCACAACACAGCATTTTAATGCTTTCTGTGAATATTTCCATGCATTTTGTTTTCCTTCTTAGGTTGTTTTTTTTTCCCCTCTTTCTAGATCTAATGTTTCTTGTGCAGTAAGGTAACTGTATAGATATGTATACATATATTGGATTTGTCATATAATTTAACATATTTAGCATGTATTAGATTACCTGTCATCTAGGGATGGGGGTGGGGAGAAGGAGGGGAAAAGCTTGGAACAAAAAAAAAAGTTTTTGCAAAGGTCAATGTAGAAAAATCACTCATATGTTTTGTAAATAGAAAGCTTTTAATTAAAAAAATGTGAAAAAAAATCCAAATAATCTATTCTAGCATCTCTTCTTAGTTCCAGTCCTTATGACTAATTGTATATTATATATCACAAACCTCCCTATAAATATCTTAATATCAACAAATCCAAAATTTTCTCTCCCCTTAGCCCATTCCCCTTTCCAAGCTTACCTAATTTTGTCAACAGTACCAGCAACATTCTATCCATCCAAGTTTATAATCTCCATATTATTCATGACTCACCCTACATATCTAATCAGTTATCAAATCTTGTTTCTCCTTCCATATCTTTTGCATCTGTCCTTTTCTCTCAACTTATATGGTCACTACCCAAGTTCAAGCCCTCATCACTTTACCTGCACTGTTAGAATAATCTCCTAGCTTCCATTAAGTTCATGCTGTGTCTTGTACAGGTTTTTCCCAGTCCCTGACAACTTCTTTGTCCTTTGTTCTCAAAGAGAATCATGACATCAGGAAGGTGATGCAATGACATGCAAGTGAATTGGATTTAAGTGGAGAGGTTGTGCAACGTCTCCTGCCTCACTTTCTTCTCCCAAGCCATCTGGGTTCAATGGCAAGATATAGATCAAGATGACTGGATGCAGTGGGAGGCCTTGGCCTTTTTAAACTAAGATCTTCAACAGGTCTCAGTTTGACTGAAGCTGTATCCATTCAGTGATTAAGGGGAGGTGACAATTGAGGCAAAGATTCTCCTCTTTCACCTAGTACACACACACACACACACACACACACACACACACACACACACACACAATGTATATTTGCTTATTTCTGTACATCCTCTTCCCCTGTGTATTATGAACTTCTTTAGGTTAAGGTTTGTATTTATATCTCTAGCCCTGGAGCAGTACCTGGTGCATTATAAGCTCTTAATAAAAGCTGGTTGATGAACTGATTAAGAATTGGACTAATCAGTCAAAACCAAAGAGAAAAATCAGGCCATGAAACATGTAAGAATTTTAATCAATAAATTACAATATTTTCTCTCTGTTCAAAATTCATTTTAGATTGACCTTAAATGAACGGTCTATGACATTCATAAATTTGGAAAAAGCAAAGGTTGTTTTTACAGATTGGTAAAAAGTTCTGCACTTCATAGATTTGAAATTCTTTGTGAGGCTAAAACAATTGTTTGCTTTGGTTTATACAATTCTTCTCTTAGGAATAATTTTGAATTAGTGGATTCATAACAAACCTATACCATGTAACAGCATGTCCAGTAGTTAGGCCATTACCAGGTCATATCACAGACTTATGAAAAGGTCATGGTTGCCTGCCAAAGGATTAAATGCCTAAGATCCACAGATGAAGCATTTCTGACACTGAGTTTTTGTTGTTACAAGGTAAGTTTTCATTGCCTGTTCCTTCTAGAAAATGTTTCTGGTTTTTTTTTTAATTTACTTCAAGTTGAAGTCTTTAAAAATCTCAATCATGGTTCAAATACTTAATGTGCCCCCCTGAACCTTCCTTTGTAACAAAAGAAAAGAGCTATTCATGACCTGTAATAAAAGTAACTAAGTCCAACATGTGCTTAATTGCAAATCTGTAGTCCTGTATTACATCCTTTGACCTCTAAAATAAAGATTGTACATTGCAATTAATCTTTAATTTTACTATTTTTAAAATATTGTTTTCATTTACATTATAGTAGTCATTGTGAATACTGCTAGTCTATCGGTTTTGATTTTTTTAAAATTCTTAAACAACTCTTTTCAGGATTCCCTAGATTCCTCATATTATTTCTTACAGTGTCATCACATCCAATTGCATTTATGTTCCCTTAAATTTGTTTAGCTATCCCCAAATCAATATTTTCCAGTTTATTTTACTACCATAAAGAGTATTGCTATAAATATTTTAGATTATATAGGATCTTTTTCTTCTGTCACTGACCTCCCAAGGGTATATGCCCAGTAGTGTAATCAATTACTAGGTCAAAGGCCTGGGAGGTTAATGACTCTTGTAGCACACTTCCATTTGTTTTCCAGAATAGTGGATACAATAATCAATTGCTAATTAATGTGACTGTCTACATAGCTCCTCTAACAGAGCCTATTTCCATCTTTAATCAACTTTGCCAATTTGTTTGTATTATCTTTTTATCATTTAATATTTTAATTACATGTAAAAACAATTTTAATATTCATCTTTTTTTAATTTTGAGTCACAAGTTCTCTCCTTCCCTTGTTCTCCCACCTCTAGACAGCAAGCAATTTTATATAGATTATACATGTGCAATCATGCAAAACATATTTCTATATTAGTCATGTTGTAAAAATAAAAAACAGAACCCCCCCAAAAAAAATCACAGAAAATAAGTAAAAAACAGTGTGCAAAAATCTGTATTAACTCCATCAGTTCTTTCTCTGAGTGTGGATGGCATTTTTCATCATAAATCCTTTGAATCTTTATATTGCTGAGAATGTCATTCACAGATGATCATGCAATATTGTTACTATACACAATGTTTTCCTAATTCTTCTCACTTCGATTTGCATCAATTCATGTCTTTCCAGGATTTTCTGAAAGCATCTTATACATCATTTCTTGTGTGTCCCTAGTATTCTATCACAATCACATACCACAACTTGTTCAGCGTTTCTCAAATAATGGGTATCTCCTTAATTTCCAAATCTTTGTTACCATAAAAAAATGCTTTTGTACATATAGATCCTTTAAAAAAATCTCTTTGGGATACAGTATTTTATATTGTTTGGTCAAAGGGTACGCACTTTGGGCATAGTTTAGATTACACTTTTAAAGCACATTTGAAATTGAAAGAGTACTAGAAAAATATATTATCACAGTGTTCCTTGTTAGGTGCTGTCCTGTATTTGAAAGAAAATTAATTCATCTTTAAGAGACCAACATCAAAAATGTCATATAAGAAGTCAATTTCTAGGAAGTATTAGAGAGAGGAAGATTTAAGAAAGCTTGAAGAATTTGAATAAGAAAGCAAGAACTATTCAAAGCAGAGTGCTAATAATAATAATAATAATATTTATATGGTGCCTACTCTGTAGCAGGTACTGTGCTAAACATTTTTCATTTGATCCTCACAACAACCCTGAGAAACAGATGCTATTATTATTCTGATTTTATAGTTGAGGAAACTGAAGTAAACACAGATTAAGGTTTTGCTCAGGGAATGTCACACAAATACTAAGTGTATAAGTCTACATTTGAACTCAGGTCTTCCTCACTGCAGATGCTTTGCTCTATCCACTGTGCTACCTAGTTGGTAGTCTTACATCCCTTATGGAGGTTGAATTGATATTTTTATGCATAATAAGTAGTGATTAAATTTGTTCACATAATCATTTAGTTTCAAAGTCATTATGAAATCAACTTGAATAATTTCTTATCAGTTTAGCTACCCAGGTTAATGCCTGCTGATTAGAGGCACTTAAGTAGTGGATAGAGCACTGGACAGGGCCTGGAGTCAAACACTTACTCTCGGCAAATCACTTAATCTCAGTTTCCTCAACTGTACAATAATAATAATAATAATATGTAAATATGTAAAATGATAATAATAATAATTATCTCCCAGGGTTGTTGTGAAGATCAAGTGAGATAACAACTGTAATGCATGTAGCACATAGTATACACTATAATAAATGATAGCTAGCATTACTATTATTCTACAGTATAACATAGTTTTAATAAAGAAGAAAAGTGAAAGTTACTTTTTTTAAAATTCACCTATTTTACTTTTTTTAAACATTTATTTATTTAAAATAAATACAAAATAAGAAAAACAAAATAGAAAAAGACAGAAAGGAAAATTTTTTAAAATTCAAGAAACATTGGCATATGCCTAGCAGAATATCAGGAAGGATTCAAGATATGCAAGAATAAATTTCCATTTCAAGAAAGCATACATAATAATAGAAGAGATTATATTATTAGAAATTATTTTTTGAGATTATCTAATCTAGCCTCCTCATTTTACAGCCTGGTAAACTAATTTAACAGAACTGGCTTCAACTCATGATCCTTTTAATTTATGTTTTCACAGATACTGCTGGTATACTTGAAAACTGAAGCATGATCAGTAATGTTGCATTTATTATTGTTATCTTATATGACTATTAAGTTCTAAACATTGTATGGTAAGATTGTTCATTTATATTTATAGACCTCAAAGCATTTTCTAGATATACAGTCATAGATTTAGATGCATGGAAGAGACTTCATTTAATAAATGAAGAAATCAAGACCTAGAGAATTTAACTAACTTGCCAGAGATAATAAAACAACAAAGTCAGAATATGAATCCAGATCTTCTGAAAAATCAGTCTTATTTCTTCATATTTCACCATGCTAACACACTTTGGCATCATACAATTCATTTCCATAATAACTTCTTGACTTTTGTAGTTCTCAGGTATTACCAGGCATTCGGCATTTTGCAAAATAGATAATGCCTATTGTATTTGAATAAGCTATATATCTGTCTTTCATAGAAGTATGCAGTAGTTTCATGAACGGGATTTTTTTTTTTTCAGTAGAAACAAAGAGAATTATATGAATTAGTAAAAAGAGGGTTTTTTGCATGACATTAGGTTGAACAATATTGTTGATCTGTGAGTAGGTTTTCTCTTCCTTACCTTCTTCATCTTTCAAATTAACAAGTCAGATACATAAAGCCACTCAATTAAATGTAAAGCCTCCTCACAAATAAGTGGAATCTACAATTTACAATAATAATTTTCAAGACAGAGAAAAGTAAGGAAAAAAGAATTTGAAAATAAGGAGTGACATAAATCAATTAATTTCTAAATTAGTCTTCTACAATGTAGTATATAGACAAATTTATTGCCTTAGAAAATAGAGAAAAGGAGGTTCATGCCAGGCTCCTAATTCACTTTACTCCCAAAAAAGTAGTGAAAGTCAAAGGAAGATTTATGTTAGTGGGACAAGAACAGAATTCCCAGGTCACAGTGGCAATTGAGAACCCAGACCCTCAGAGTCCCAACTTGCCATTCCACAAATCCATTTCCAAAATACAAAGAGAAGAAAAAAAAAATAAATTCTAAAGTAATAAGCCCAAACTAACCATATTGTTTGATTTTTTCAAAATAAATATAGTGTATATCATTTATTTTTAATTAAAATTAACTTAATTATATTTTAACTTGACTCTTCTGAAACACATGTAGAATATATGAATATTCCCAAAATATCACAAAGTTAAAGCTAGGAATCTGGACAAGTTTTAAAAAAAAAAGCATAATTTGAGTAATATTGGGAAAATATTTTTCATTTTCAACAATTATGATCCCTCCACTTGAAAGTGATAGTAATTCTGCATCTATTAGTCATCATAGTAGTTGTCAATAACTATAGCAAAAGACTATGATAATAAGAAACAATTATTTTCCCTTATTCACCTTAAGAGACAATTGGGCAAACTCTTATTTGAAGCAGACAAGAGGCAAAGTTGGTTTCATTAAAAGGAAAGAATGAAAAGGGAGGGAAAACTATTCATTGAAATATTTTTTGAGAAAAAGAAAAGCACATAAATGTTTTTATGTCATTTATGCTATATCTGATTTTAATTCCACCAAAAATTGTTCTTCAAATTTAGGGGTTACAGATGAGAAAGAAGAAAAGCAGCTTCAAGGACAGACTTGATGACAAAGGCCTGTTATGTTATGTAATTGTGTCATTAAGTAGATGTTAATTATACAGATGTGAATAAAAAGAGGTGAGAAAATCTGAGACGGGTTGAGGGTGGATTATGGATTTTTGGCCCAGAGACCTCTCTTATTGAGAGGGTTAGGGAGGGAGCAAGCTACATAGAAGCTGTAAATAAGTGAACAACCAGCAGATGTCAGAAGCTGAGACCCAGCAGAAGGCACTATAGTATAAAGGGAAGAGAATCGGAGAAAACAGGCTCCTCAAACCTCCAACAGTGGGGAAAAAAGTGGAATGAATGTCAGTTTTTATAATCTCAATATCAAAAAGAAATTTGGTCTGAAAGATTAACTTAATCTTTTATCAAATCTATTTTTAAAAATCTTGGGCAAGTCAAGAACTTCAACTTTGATCTTTACTGTCATGAAGAAACAATTTTATCATACAAATGATTGCAGTTGCTTCTTGTCTCTCGACAATTTCTCCAAAATCTGTCTGCAATTCCTTATACTCTGCCTTGAGAGGTTTTATTTTCTGTTTTCATAGCAAGTTTATGGGAGATTGTGCCACTCACAGTTCTAAGAGTGGTGCAAGAAATATTTAGGATATAAGAACTCTGAGTTGACTTTAAGAGCAGCAGATAACCAGTACTAATTACAGCATAATACATTCCTATCAATCCTTAACTGAAAATACACATGGAAAAATAAAACTTTATTTTATTATGTGAATCATTTTATCAACCCAATTTATTAATAAGTTATAATAATAGTGTTTTGGAGGAAAAGGAAAAAGAGTATCTTATTGGAGAGACATACTCCTGTTTTCTAGGACCCAAACTCCACACTAACTGCACTTAAAAAAAAAATACATTAATCTAAGAATTGTTTTGATTTAAGCCTCTACACAATAACCTAAAACATACTATGTTCATATACCTTACACAAATATAAAAATATTTCCTGCATTTTTGTTTCTTTTTAATTTAACATTCTATTTTATAAAAACAAAACTAGAAATAGAAAAAGATGTCTATAATTAAAACTTTTTTGTTCTGAAACTGAGACACTAAGAGTATAGAATGGGAACATGTCAAATGTCTAAAATTTGGAGGGAATTTCAAACATTCCTAATATTTGAGGTATAATCCATTTGAGTTCAATTAATTCTAACAATATTGAAATGCAGGTTTATTAAGTATCTATATGCCAGCAATAAACTTTCGGCTATATGTGCTGTTTCTGCTTCCACAGCCTATCTTAAACACAAATCTCTTATCCTTGTGTCCTTATAAATACTAGATTGCAGTATCTATATTTAAAGGGACAATGATATGTTTACCAGGATGAAGTACATTTCAAACAAATCTCAAAAAATGAATACTTTACCATTTAGTATTTTCAGACAGTTACCAGGACTCTTTGTAAATCATATTAATCAAGTAACTTTCATTAGAAACTTATTAGAAGGATCAAAGTAAATTAATTTATCTTTCTTTTTTTCACCATCCAGATTAATGGGGGAAGAGGAAAGGATAATATGCTTCTCTTTATTCCACATTTCAGGCAATTAAAAAAATAAGGGAACTAATTCACAAGTGGCTTGATTATCCATTTGCTTTTGTAGCGTTTTAAAAATGATATAAAACTAAGGTGACATCTGAATCTAACTTCACAGGGTTATTTTTCAGCAGAAAGGGTTAAGAACAATATTAAATAAACAAGGAAACATGCACAAGGTATGTATTTTTAGTAGAATTTGACATACACAAGAAATGTGTGGCAAGTGTGCAAGCACACGTTCAAACAGTGGTAACTTTCAATCCAGATAACATGAATAAAATCATAGAGTTGTGTTTAGATATTTGTAAACCACAATATACACAAGTAAGTTCACTATTCCGGCCCCTTTTTTATAATACATATGTTCAACACTAAGAATGGGTATCATAAATTATCCCTGAACACTGTAGCAGTGTCAATCTTGAAAGATACTTGTAACATTGAATTATCATAGGACGTCTTTAAGAGAGGAGCTCAGATTTCCACGGCTTTGTGAGGCAGAAACCTGTCTCGTCTGCAACTTAACTACAGTTACGCTCCAGTGATTCATTCAATATCTTCCTTCAACTAGTTTCACTTTGTCAGACATCGGAAAACTCCTCGTGGAAAAGAGAACCAATTGCCCCAACCAAAGAAGATTGTTCTTGCCTGACAGGTCAGAGCCCTCAGGGAAACCCACATTAGAAAGCCTACAAACCTCAACAGTGCGCACTTACCTAATAAAGAGCCAATGAAGATGACAATTTGCACGGTTGTGGTGAAATGCCGATAGGTCTGAGCCTCCCTCTCGCTTTCCAAGGTGCTGACCCCAAGGGAGCTTCGATTGGTCCAGACCGCCTCAGCGCTGGACCCGTTATATGGCCCTAAAGCTGGGGGAAAGCCTCGGTCGCTGGCGTCTCGGGGGATCCAGCTTTCATTGTGCCCCATGGTGAGACGATCTTTGCTCCTTCCTCTTTCTTTCTCCCCGACCCCCACGCCCCAGTCTTCCAACGCTAAGCTGCCTCACACACAGCTAAAGACAGTCTGGGTGCCTGGAGCCTGGACTTAGAACTAATGAATGAGTGAATGAGTGGATGAATGAATGAATGAATGAACGAATGATAACTTGTGCCTGACGGGGAGGGCCTTGGCGGCGAAATCACCGTGCCCTGTAGAAGTGACTGAGCCCCTCACGTCTGCATATTGCTCAGGAGGGGCGAAGGTTACTACTCCCCATCTCAGGTCCCTCCTGGGTCTCACACACATGACAATGGGGACACAGTCAGAAGCTGCTCTCGACACATGACTTTCTCCCTCCCTCTTCCCCAGTGGCCACCACTTATATTTATGGGTCGAAACAGGGCTCGCCAACTTGAGAAGACAGCATTTTGCATTCAAGAAGGGTTCTCTCCGCCCCCGCCCTCAGCTTCTTCCGTCCCTCCCAAAACAGAGGCATCCCACTTAGAGGAGGAGGTTCATCAGTTGAATGGCTAGGCTCTCCACTCTTTCCTAGAGAAAAGAAAAAAACGTTTGGTTGTTGTTTTTCAACCCCACGGGCTCAGGAGCTAAACAGAGCGAAACCCCCAGAAATCTCACTGGGTGCCAAGCATCCAGAGACTCGAAGGAACCACTGGGACCCCAACTCTGCCCATGGTGCTGCCAGAATTCCCTACCTCTAACTTCCCCCGCCAACGACCCTTCCTTTCCTCATTACCTCCCTCCCAAAAAGCCGTCATCGAGGGAGCACCCTCCCCCCAGCTCCGCCTCTTCTGGGGACTTCCACACGCCACCTCGGTGCCCGCCCGAGCCGAAGGATTCCAACTCTGCTCTGTGCCTTTGCTCCAGCCCCATTCGTGGGGCGAAAGAGCTTGGAGGACACTAGAGGAAGGATGGTCCCACTTCCAGCCAGCCCTCCCGCCACCAGTCTCCCGCGGCTACACGAGCAGCAGAGTTCCCGGGGATCCCGGGGAGGAGCTAGCGAGCAGAGTTGGGTCACGTGAAGATGCGCGGTAGCCCCTCCCCCTCTCCCTCCTCTTCCCCTTTCTTTCCTTTCCCCTCCCTTTTTCGGCCTCGGTTTCACTGACAGCGGCCATCTTAGCCAAGCAGACAGCTGTCACTTTCAGTAACCACAGAGCTGTGGGCGGGAGTCGACCTCGGCCTCCGCCTCTTCGTAGGCGTTCTTCTTAGAATGGTCTCAACAGGCCGGATATTGGCTCCTCCTCTTCTCCTCGTGGCTGGGAAGCAAGGAACTGAAGGCTCGCCTTCCCCTAGTCCCTCCCTTTGGGCGCCAAAGGCCCTCCTTTGGAGCAATTTAGGGAGGTGGGGGAACATTTCTACTACCCTGGCCCGGCACACTGTCTCCGCCCTTTTCTGGACTGAGTGTCACGACTGATCAGGACCTGGGGTTTCCCATAGGGAAGGAGGGAGGAAAAGAGAAAAGAAACCTAGGGAAGTTTTCGTGCCTTTAGATAAGGTAAAAAAGGCAGTTTTGGTTACGTGCTTACCTGGGAAGATAAAAAGAAGCGATGGCTAAATAAATGGCATGAAGGAAAGAAGTATGGGATAGAGGATAGAAGACGAAAAACAAGGAGCAGCGTGGTGTCGGGGAAGCATTTATGTTTTGGCTCTTGCCTAAGATCACCCATCACCCAGCTTCTCTGGTCCTTACTTAAGGAAGCTCAGAGGTCATCTAATCAACTAGTCCCTCCTTTAAACTGAGGTTCGGAGAAGTTAAAAGTCCCTCTTTTAAATTGAGGATGGGAGAGGTTAAATGGCCAAGGACTCACAAATAATAAGATTAATTGAGGTTGTGATTTCAATCTAGGTCCTCGGAGTTCAAATTCAGCGTTCTCTGCATCATGCCATGCAAACTGAGGGAACTGGACCTCACCAGGGTAACTTTCAAGTTGACCCCACTCATAATATTAATACCCCTTCCTTCTCCGGCTAACACCTAGACACTACCTTGCAATATTTGTGTAAAAAAAGCTTAGCTCCCTTGTTAATTCCTTCATTGAAAGGGACTATCGTTTTCACAGAACCTAAAATTGTACCTTAAAAATAGTAAGTACACAAGTAAATATTTGCTGAGTAAATGAACCCAAGGATGTTGTTAATAATTATTCTAAGCCCCTACGCAAAATTTTCAAAGAAACCCCGTAACCCTTTATGAGTTGTGAAATAAATCAAATAGTGGCATTTATATTTATTCTGAAGGTAATTGTAAATATTAAGGTTTATGAGGAAATTATTTGGTCATAATTATGATTTGAGTATCAATTTGGCAATTATGTGGTTAATGAATTGGAGAAGGGAGAGAATGGAGTCAGACCATCTCTGTACCATATGAGCTATGACACTCTCCTTTCTTCCACAGCCAAACTCCTTTAAAAAAAAAAAAAAAAAGCATCATTGATTCCTCCTTTTCCACTTACTTTTGCAAAATGAACTCTCAGTTGCTAAATCCTGTCCTCACTTCTCAGTCCTTATTCTTCTTTACCACTTTGCAGTATTTTACCTTGTTGATCACATCCTGTTTCTTAGATACCTGTCTTCCCTGGATATTTACAACCCTGCTCTCTCCTGGTTCTTCCTCTACTAGTTTGACCATCCCTTCTTAGTCTCTTTAGATCTTCATCCATGTCCTGTTCCCAATGAGTAAATATGCCCTAAGGTCTCTTGTTTTGGACCCCCTTTCTCTACATTTTGTCTCTTAGTGGTCTCATCGGTGCCCATGAGTTTAATTATGGTATCTAAGCAGTATGTGTACATACATACATATACACACATGTACATACATACATATGTATAAGTGTATGCATTTATATATATACACACACACATATATTTTTAGCACTTATCTCCTGAGCTCCAGTCCTATATCAACAAATGCCTATAGAACACTTCCAATGGATTGTCCCATATGAATCTGAAACTCAGGATGTCCAAAACAAATTTTTTTTTAATCTTTAACCCTAAACTTACTCTTCTCTTAAACTTTCCCCTGTTGAAGGCACTATCATCTTTTTAATCATCCAGATTCACAAACTGTGAGTGATTCTATATTCTTTGCTTTCCCTTTCACATCCATTTAGTTTCCAATTTTTTTCAGGTCTATCATCATAATATTTCTCATATCCATTCTCTTCTCTCCACTCATTATGGTCATCCTAATAGTTCAAACCTCATCACCTCTTCACTAGAATATTATTCCAGCCTCCTACTTCATGTGGGAAATGACAGTATTTCTAATCTTCCCAGGTGAAAAATCACATTTATGTATATATATTATGTATATATACCCACTTACAGAAATATAACTATCATATACATTTAATACAGAGACAGGATAATCTAAAAGCCTCTATACAATTTAACATGGTAATTTGGTTATTTGACTCTATTAAAAAAATATTTAACAGGAAAAGATAAAGATAAATGTTGGAGGGAATGTGGGAAGACTGGGACACTGATGCATTGTTGGTGGACCTGTAAATGGATCCAGCCATTCTGGAGAGCAATTTGGAGCTATGCTCAAAAAGTTATCAAACTATGCATACCCTTTGACCCAGCAGTGTTTCTATTGGGGATATAAATCCCAAAGAAATCATAAGAGAAGGAAAGGGCCCCACAGGTGCAAGAATGTTTGTGGCAGCTCTTTTTGTAGTGGCTAGAAATTGGAAACTGAATAGATGCCCATCAATTGGAGAGTGGCTGAATAAATTATGGTATATGAATGTTATGGAATATTATTGTTCTGTAAAAAACAACCAGCAGGACGATTTCAGAGAGGCCTGGAGAGACTTGCATGAACTAATGCTCAGTGAAGTGAGGAGAACCAAGAGATCATTATTCACGGCAACAACAATACTATATAAGGATCAGTTCTAAGGGACATAACTCTCTTCAACAAAGAAATGCTTCAAACCAGTTCCAATTGTTCGGTGAAGAGAGCCATATACACCCAGAGAGAGGGATATGAAATGCGGACCACAACATAACATTTTCATGTTCTCTATTGAGGTTTGCTTGCATTGTATTTCCTTTATCAGATTATTCTTTCTTGTAGATATGATTTCTCCTGCACAAAAAAAATGATGCAATAACTATACATATATTCGATTTCTTAAGTATTCTAACATAATTATCATGTAGTGGATATCCTGCCATCTAGGGGAGGGGTGGGGAGTAGGGGGGAAAAATTTGTAACAGAAAGCTTTGTAAGGGTTAATGTTTAGGAATTACCCATACATATGTTTTGCAAATAAAAAGTATTAATAAAAAAATATTTATTTTGTTACAATTTTCACTATACTAATTGTATACCTGTAGAGTGACTTTTTTCTTTATGTGAATGCAAAACTATAATTACACAAAGACATATCAGCTATCTTCTTTTTACTATGATTGCCATCATTTTCATACTCCATCTTTTGATTCATAAGTTGTAAAAGGGAATGAGGAAATTAAAATTTATCACAACAAATATGTGAAATCAAGCAAAAAAAAATCCCTCATTGTGCATGTTCAAAAAAAATTGTCCCATTCTATACCCTCAATCCATCATTCTCAAGAGATGAATAGCATGTTTCATCATTAATTCCCTGGAACCATAGATGGTCATTTCATTGATCATTGTTCTTATAGATTTCAAATTTGTCTTTAAAATGTTACTATATCAATTTTTCTCCTGATTCTGGTAATTTCATTCTTAATCAATTCATAGAGGTATTCAAAAATGTTTTCATAATACTGATATTATATTATAAGTTGTTCTTCTGGTTCTACTCATTTTAGTCTGCCTCAATCCTTTGAAATCATCTATTTTTTTCTTAAAGCACAATGATATTACATCTCATTCACATATCACAGTTTGTTCAGCCATTCTCCAATTGATGAGTATCCCATTCATTTCAATTTTTTTTTTTACCACCAATTTTTTGGTGGTAAAAAAAAATAGTAAGAGCTATTACAGATATTTTTATACAAGGCCTTCCTATCTTTCTTCGATCTCTTTTGGGTATAGGTCTAGAAGTAACACAATAGGATCAAAGGGCATGCACCATTTAGTAGCTTTCTGTGTTTAATTCAAAACTGTTTTGCTAGACAGTTGTACCTACTCACAAATCCACCAACAATAGATTAATGTACCTATTGTTCCCTTCTATTTGTCATATTTCTTTCTTTCTTATCATTATTAATCTGATATACATAAAGTAGAATTGCTTAGAATTGGTTTAATTTGTACTTCTCTGTTAGCATTTTGAAGAATTTTTTCATTTGAGTATAAAATTTTTTTTACATTGATTTGATCTAAGTTAAACACTCAGCCACTGAGCCTGCTTTCTCCAAGTAGATAAAAGTGTGAAGAAATAAAGAATTTTTTTTTAAAATACCTATGGATTAATTCAAAAAGAAACTGATTTTCATTAAGGAAGAAGCTATAATTCAAGTCATGAGTTCTTTTATATACTAAAAAATCAAAAAATATATTTAAAAATCACAAAAAAGCACCACTGAAATGATACTTTCTTCACTTATCCTATATATAGGTTATTTTGTCAAGGATCTAAACATTTTGTCTTAGAAATTATGGAAAATGTTTCTAGTGTTGCTTTACTACTGTATCAGTTAAAATTGAAATAGAGTAAGGTACAAGTTCCAAGCACAATTAATTCATTTAGGAAGCATGAATCTACCAATAAATAGGATTCGGGCTTCTCAGAAAAGTTAAGACCCCCAAATGCAGAGAAGAGGTCTCCTTTTTAGTTTGGGGGAGTACAGAAAATAGTAAGATTAGTCTCATGCATAAAAGAAAATATGATTGGATGGAAATTGAAAATGAGGGCTAGCAACAACTCCCTACTTCCCTTTTATGATCAAGCAATGTTCATTGTTCAAGTATGGCTGCAATTTCAACGACAAAGATAGCAAACCAGACTTCTTTGGATAACAAATTAAACACCCTCAAAGGACAGCTTGGTGATACAAAGATACTAGACCAAAATCCCTAGTAAACATTTTCATCTTTTAAGAATAATATAGATTTCCTTGACACAAGAATAGAATAGTGAATTAAAAATAGAACTGGATTTCTAAACTTATTGCAGACTAGCTAAATTTCTGAATTAGGTTCAGAGATGAAGAATCATGACTTGGACACTTACAGGACAAAATCAATTAATTGTAAATATCATCAATTTAAAAAAAGACACAAAATCAATATGATTATTTCAACATCTAATAATTTTTCTGTTTTTCTTGCATTCTACAGTAGTTTTGTTTTATATAATACTTTTTTATGATACATTGTACTTTTAAGTCTTTCATTAGCCAAATTCAACTCTTTTAGATCATTTTGGTATTCAGAACTTGTCTGCTTAGTTTTATTTTCCTAATAAATAGAATTTGTCAATATAATTTGTTTTTATGTTACGCTTATCAGAGAACTATTTTTAATAACAAAGAATTTTTAAAATAAAGAAAAAGGGAAGAAAAAATTCATTAAAATTGATCAATACATTGAAAATACTGACATAATAGACAATATTCAGCACTCCTTAATCTCCCATCATCTTATCTCTTGCAGAGGATCAGAATAAATTATCTTTGAATATAATATTTGAGGCCAACCATGTTGTTTATATTTTTGCAAGATTCTTTTCAACATATTTTGTGGTGTTTTTCTTTCCACTGACATTATTATAGTCATTCAATGTATTATTTTCTTAGTTCTAATTGCTTCCTTTTGAATCAGTTAAGCTAAGTTTTTCCATGCTTCTCTGTATTGATCACACTTGTTATTCTTGCAAAATAGGAAAATATTCCTATTCCATATTACATTTCATGTACTACACATTATGTAGCATCAATGAACATTTACTTTGTTTCTAGTTGTTTGCTACCACCAAAAAAAAAGTGCTACCATAAGCATTTTGGTGCATATGGAGCTTTCCTTTTTGTCAATGACCTTCTTGAGGCATATGGTGAACTTTATTTTCTTTCTTTTTTAAATGATCATATTTGCTTATAATTATGTGAGCATTTGCATAGAATGAAGAAATTAAATTATGATGAGGTGACTTTAAAAAAAAACTTATTGAACTAAATACAAAATAAGAAAAAAGAAAGATAGAAAAGGGAAACAAAAAAACATCTTCATGTACCCAGCAGAACATCAGAAAGAATTCAAAATATATAACAATAAATTTCCATTTCAAGAAAGCATATATAATAAGAAAAGAAATTCTATTAATGAGTGTTCTTTACTTCCTTATAGGTTATTCTTTTTATTCACTGCTGTGTACTTTTTACTTTATTCTTTTTTTTCCTCTTGGAAATTTACTTTCAATATATTTTTTCGTATTTGGCCAATTAAATTCAACCAAAGCTATCTGAGTTTTCTCTGCATTTCATTACCATCCATCATTGTAAACCAAGTGTTCACTTTATTTTTCTGAGGTGAACTAATAGGAGGTATTTCTACTCAACAGTAATCAGTACTGACTTTCTAAATGTCAGACTTACCCAATAAATGTATCCCTATTTTTTTTTGATATTCACATACCACAGTTTATTTAGTCATTACACAATCATTGGATATTTGTTACCAGTTCTTTGCTATTCTATTTTTTTCTTTTTTTAAATTAAAGCTTTTTATTTACAAAATATATGCATGGGTAGTTTTTAATTATTGACCCTTGCAAAAGCTTGTGTTCCAAATTTTCCCCTTCTTGCCCCAACTCCCTCTCCTAGATGGCAGGTAATCCAATACATGTTAAATATGTTAGAGTATATGTTAAATCCAATATATGTATACATATTAATACAGTTATCTTTCTGCACAAGAAAAATCAGATCAAGAAGGAAAAAAAAACTGAGAAACAAAATGCAAGCAAACAACAGAAAGAGTGAAAAGGCTATGTTGTGGTCCACACTCAGTTCCCACAGTCCTCTCTCTGGGTGTAGATGACTCTCTTTATCACAAGATTATTGGAACTGATCTGAATCATCTCATTGTTGGAAAGAATCACATCCATCAGAATTGATCATTGTATAATTTTGCTGTTGCCGTATACAATGATCTTCTGGTTCTGCTTATTTCAATTAGCATCATTTCATGTAAGTCTCCCCAGGCCTCTTTAAAGTCATCTTGCTGATCATTTCTTATAGAACAATAATATTCCATAAAAACATATCTTTATCTAAACCCAAACTACACTGGGCTAGTTATTGGGTTCCCTACAAATTGCTGCTATGTAATTTTGCCTGGGCTCACACAGCTCCTGAGCAAAACTTTGACTCACCTCTTATTAATTTTCTTTGAATTCCCAATACCAGGTATTCTAAAACTGTTCTCCCCAAGACCTTACTGTACCCCCCAAACTAACAGATAACCTTATTACCTACTTTACTAAGAAAAAGTTCATTCAATGTAAATTCCCTCAATTATTCTCCATACCTCAGATTCTATCTTCACTCATCTTACATTTATCTTTTTCTATCTTCTCCTATTCTCTCCATTTTAAAGGAAGAAGTGAGTCTTCTAGCTAAATCAATACTTCCACCTGTGTCCTTGATCCTTTCCATATTATTTCAAGATCTCATTACTTCATTAATCATTTATTTTCTTTTCCTGTATTTTTACTGTCTTAGTCTTTACTATCTCTCATTCTCCTACTTTATTCTATAAGTATGATTTGGTCTTCCTATCCTTAAAATACCTATTCCAATTATCTTATATCCTTTAACCATTATTCTATCTCTCTCTTATATTTCATTCTGAAACTTCCAGGAAGAAATTTTTACTGTCGCTGTTTTGCTTTCCGGTTCCTTGATGTGCTTTATGTTTTCATCACTTTATGAAACTGCTTCTTGAGAGTCATCAATAATCATTGCTCAGTTCTAGCATCCCTCTTGACAGCTGTAGTTTTTGAAAGTGTCAATCATTCCATCCTTGATACTCAGTTTTTCTTTTACTTTTTTTTTTTTTTTTTTTTTTTTGCTGAGGCAATTGGGGTTAAGTGACTTGCTCAGGGTCACATAGCCAGGAAGTATTAATATCTGAGGCCAGATTTGAACTCAAGTCATCCTGACTTGAGAGCTGGTGCTCTTTCCACTACACTACCTAGGTGCCCCTTTCTTTTATTTTTAAGACCTCTACTGGCTGTCCCTAGCACCTCCAGGTTCAAATATCAAATTCTCTCTTTGGCAATCAAAACCTTCATAATCCAATCCCTACATATATTTCTAGTCTTCTTACACTTCACACCTCCCTACATATTGTTTGATTCATCAACATTGACCTCTATTCTTTCTTCACCAAAGACACTCTATCTCCCAGCTCCATGAATTTTCACTGATTATCCCCCATACATTACTTTCTCATCTCTACTTCCAGGCTTCCTTCAACTCCCACCTAAATTCTTACTTTATTCAGGAAACTTTTTCCAAACTCTCCTAATTCTGGGTTTTTTCTCAGTTGATTATTTCCTATTTATTCCTTATGTAGTTGTTTTCATGTTGTATCCTCTTGTTTAGATTGTGAACTCCTCAAGGGCAGGAATTGACTTTGACCTTTCTTACATCTCCAATATTAGAAGAGTATCTAGGATTTAGTAGGCACTTCATAATTATCTATCAATTGGTTACCTTCCACCACAACTTTATTGTGAATTTTCCAGCTTCAAACTCCTAAATATAGATGTTTTCTTGTTACTTTCCTCTCAACTCTCTTTGTTCATACTTTCTCCCTTGGCAATTTCATCCACTCAGTATGATAGAATTTCAGAGTTGGAATAAATCTCAGAAGCCATTTATTCCAATTTATGAAAACTATGTCTCCATCATACAGTGGGATTGCAGGTTTGATTGGTAAGAATTACCAAGAAGCCAGACTCGAAGCCAGTTTCTCAAAGAGGTTTTATTATTATAAAAGCAGACAGCATCAGAGATTGGTCAGAGGAGATAGCTTCTGATGGGTATTTATAAAATAAGGCAATAGTTATCTCTTCCCAGGAGAGGTTACTCTTCAATCATTGGTTGAGAATTATTGGGAGTTACATTTGAAACTAACAAGGCTCAGTTGTGGCACCAGATTTTGAAACACTCAGTGTAATTTAAGCTTTCTACACCTGACTGAGTGGGCAGCTGCATCCTGTTTATCACATTTCAAGCTCCCTACACCTGAATGGTTGGACAACCATTTATTGTTTTTCTGTTCCCTGTGGTTAACTTCCCATACAGGAACTAGTGAAGATCCTGCAGGGGCCTATTGCATATAATATCTCTGACAAGAGTTGGTAAAGTATCCTCTTGAAGACTTCCAGTGAGAAGTGATCACTACCTCTCAAAGCACTCCACTATACTTTTAAAGAGGTCTAATTGGTAAGAAATTTTTCCTTATGTGAATTCTTTATCTACTACTTTAGAACTTCCAATGATTTCTTCACATTCTGCTTTCTGGGACCCAAAACAAATCTAATACCTCTTCCATATAACAAGTCTTAAAATACTTGAAAACACTTTTCATTTACTCCTTAACTTTTCTCTTCTCTACCTAACCATCTCCACTTCCTTCAACTGATCTTCTTATGGCATGGTTTCTAGTCCCCTCAATATCCTGGTTGTCTTCTTTCCAAGAGTTTCAATGCTATAGTTTATCAATTCTTCCTAAAATGGAGTATAGAGTGCACAACACTCCATATTTGATTTAACCAAGACAAAATACAAAGAGTCTTCATTTTAGATTCAATATCTCCCAATACAACTTAGTTTCTTATTAGCCTTTTTTTAAATCACAGTCTATCCAAATCCCTTTTCTAAAAAATTAAACCAATATTTTTCCTTCTCTAGTCTAGCATTTTTTAATTCTCCATGATCCTTCAAAAATTACTGATAGTGGCTCAATAATGGCATTTGTCAGTTCTCCTAATTCTTTAGGATATAGTTCATCTGTACTTGGTGATTTGAATTACTGAGGTAAAGTAGATGTCT
>JAJPUD010001307.1:188858-205284 GCA_023553655.1 Myrmecobius fasciatus | reverse complement strand
GTTCATTTGGAAGAACAAAAGGTCAAGGATTTCAAGGGGATTAATGAGAAAAAAGGCAGATGAAGGTGGCCTTGCTGTACCAGATCTAAAACTATATTATAAAGCAGGGGTCATCAAAACCATTTGGTACTGGCTAAGAAATAGAGCAGTCGATCAGTGGCATAGGATAGATTATCAGGACAATCTAGGCAATAACCTTAACAATTTAGTGTTTGATAAACCCAAAGACTCACTATTGGGCAAAAACTGCTGAGAAAATTGGAAACTAGTGTGGAAGAAATTAGGGCTTGACCCATACCTAACACCACATACCAAGATAAGCTCTAAATGGGTTCATGATCTAGATATAAAGAGTGATATTGTAAGCAAATTAGAGGAACATAGTATAGTTTACCTCTCAGACCTGTGGAGATGAAATAAATTTATGTCCAAAGAAGATCTGGAACTCCTAGTTGAACACCAGATAGATAATTTTGATTATATTAAGTTAAAAAGTTTCTGTACAAATAAAACTAATGCAGACAAGATTAGGAGGGAAGCATCAAATTGGGAAATCATCTTTACATTTAATGGTTCTGATAAAGGCCTCATTTCTAAAATATATAGAGAATTGTCTCATATATATAAGAATTCAAGCCACTCTTCAATAGATAAGCAGTCAAGGGATATGAACAGACAATTTTCAGATAATGAAATTAAAACCATCTCTAGTCATATGAAAAGTTGCTCCAAATCACTATTGATCAGAGAAATGCAAATTAAGACAACTCTGAGGTACTACTACACACCTGTCAGATTGGCTAAAATGACAGGAAAAGATAACAATGAATGTTGGAGGGGATGTGGGAAAACTGGGACACTGATGCATTGTTGGTGGAACTGTGAATGGATCCAACCATTCTGGAGAGCAATTTGGAACTATGCTCAAAAAGTTATCAAACTGTGCATACCCTTTGACCCAGAAGTGTTTCTATTGGGCCTACATCCCAAAGAGATCTTAGAGGAGGGAAAGGGACCCACATGTGCAAGAATGTTTGTGGCAGCCCTTTTTGTAGTGTCTAGAAACTGGAAACTGAAGGGATGCCCATCAATTGGAGAGTGGCTGAATAAATTATGGTATATGAATGTTATGGAATATTATTGCTCTGTAAGAAACGACCAGCAGGACGATTTCAGAGAGGCCTGGAGAGACTTGCATGAACTGATGCTGAGTGAAACAAGCAGAACCAGGAGATCATTATTCTAGGCAACAACAAGACTATATGATGATCAATTTTGATGGACATAGCTCTCTTCAACAATGAAATGCTTCAAACCAGTTCCAACTGTTCAGTGAAGAAAGCCATATACACCCATGGAGAGGGATATGAAATGTGGACCACAACGTAACATTTTTATGATCTCTATTGATATTTGCTTGCATTGTGTTGCCTTTCTCTGATTTTCTTTTTTTTCTTGTAGATAGGATTTTTCTTGTACAACTTGTCAAGTACTTCAACATTATTAACATGTAGTGGACTTCCTGCCATCTAGGGGAGGGGAGGGGACTGGGGGTATAATTTGTAATGGAAAGCTTTGTAAAGATCAATGCTGGGGAACTACCCATATATATGTTATACAAATAAAAAGCTTTAATAAATTTTAAAAAAAGTAACTTTTCTATCACAATATCTCTTTAAACTAAAATCTTGTAATATGAAATGAATAAGACTAACAAAGGAATACAATAAACAGCACAAACAAGAAGATAAAACAATAATATGTTCCACAATCCTTAATTATGTACATGGTTCTGAGTAGATCCTCAGCTTGAACCCATCATCCCACTTCTTCTGTCCTTTGGGGTGATGGAATTCTGGGGACAAGAGATGGAGATCTCAGTCTTCCACAGGAATCATGACTACTTCAAGTTGGAAAGTGGTGTAGAGTTGAGTCATCTTCAGGGTAAACCTTTAAGGACCTTATTTCATACATTTATGCATCTATCAACAGATAGATTGGCTAGGCCAAATATTCATTTATCTACTTATTTAGGATATAATGACCATATTTTTCAGATTGAAAACTGCGAGATCTTACATGCTTGTATTGTACTCATAATTTCTATTGATCACTTACTCTGATTAAAGAAGCTTGCATAAGAGGAGAAAGCTGGGACATAATTAACAATCAAAAACTGGTCCTTCAGGCCTCAGTCTGAGAGCTTATATATGATAGGATAAAGCATCTTTAGCTCTGTTTTATAGTTGACAATCGATTTTGCAGTAACAATTTTACCTTATAGCCACTTGGGGGAATAATCAGGTGGGTTTTTATTAAAGGAAATTCCCTTGGGAAACTGTCAGAAGGATCCCACCTTAAGCAGAAGTCAAGGTTGTCTTTCCAATTTTTGCCCAGATATTAACCTTCACTTGTAACAGCAGTTCAATATCACATTTCTCTAAGTAGATAGTGGCACATTTCTCTCATATGGTGGATTACTGATTTGATGATTTTGTTAGATAATCATATCTGAATTCAAAACTCTAAATCATCAGCTACAGTCCCAAGAGATTTTATCTCAAATAGCAAGTCTCATCAATCAAAGCTTCAGGTGAATTTAGTTCTCAAGGATCACATATCTTAAGTTTCTGTTTTAAATTTCCCTCCTTAGTTTTATCTGTAGAGGATTTCCCATATTCCCCCACTTATAATTTGTTTGTTTCATTTCCTCTACTTCCTCTCATTCTCCCAGTTCAGAAAGAGGTCCCTTAACTTTGGTGTAATGAGTCCAACTTCATTCAACAGTTCTTACAGTAGTCTCACTGATCAGCAGAATCTGGAATGGTCTTTCTCCTTTCCAAGATTTTATCAATACCCAATTACCTGATTTGAATGGATGTACAGTGAATTCAAGAGGTGGAGACTGAGCAGGGAGTCCTTTCGATGGAAATTCTGAAAGACAAATAGATACTGCCAGCATATAGTCTCTTAGAAACCTATCCTTCACATCTGAAAGGATGGGACCTCTCATTCCCTTCTTCATTTGTGTCCTCGGGACATCTTTTTTGACCTGACATATCACACATCTTTCTGTGATTTGTTTTGCCACTGTATAAATCCCAATACACCCAAACTGTTTAAGAATCCTATCACACAATGCTTGAGTTCCCCAATGACTCCCCCTATGGAGAATTCCCTTCAGTTAACATGAGGTTTTCTCTGTCACTTAGCCCAGCTCGCCTTGCTTCCTCATCTGTAAACCTATTTCCTTTCATTTCTATCGAGGTTCCCTTTTCGTAACCTTTGATGTATATCACCACTATTTCTGATGGCAATAAGTTTTCTAACACTTGCTTGATTAATTCACCATGAACAAAATCTTTTCCCTTACTATTTATGAGGCTCCATTCCTCCCAAATTTTTCCAAAAAGTATGTACTATTCCATAGGCATGTTTGGAATCTGTATCTATATTTCCTTCTTTCCCACTCAGTTTCTTAAGGGTCTGATTTAGAGCATAGAGTTCGCATGTCTGCTGACCAGTTCTTTGGCAGGGATCCAGACTCTTATACTGACCAATCTTTCCTATTTATGATTGCATAACCATTCCTTCTCTTTCCTTTAACCATTTGTGAAGACCCAACTATAAACAATCGGTCTCCTGTTTCAAAAGAAATATCACTCAAATCCCATCTAAATTTGGTTTGGAAGTCTATTATATTCAGATAACTTCGATCAGGTTCTGCCTGACTTGATTACAGTTCTCAGTGCTTAAAACCAAGTAAATTTTTTTCCAGCAATAATGATTCATATTTTAAAATTCTTGAGTCAGCCAATAACTTGCCCTTTGGTTTAGGATGGTCCTAACTTGATGTGGGGTGCTTATTGTCAATGCTCCTCAAAAGTCAGTTTTTTACTTCACCACCAACAAGACTGTTGCTTGTATACTCAGGCCATCCCCTCAAGAGTGGATCAAGTACTTCAGATAAGTAGGCAACTGGTTACCTTTCTCTAACCCACAACTGAATTAAAACCCTCAAGGCAGTTCTTTTATCTACAGTTAACAAACAGATGGAAAGGTTTGTTAAGGGTAGGCAGGGCCAATACTGGGGCTGTAACCAGAGCCTGTAGAAATATTTTCTTTTCCTCTTTTAACCATTCTAACTGCTCTGGTTCTTCTTCTAATAGTTGATCAATAGCCAGGATACTGTCTAACACAGGTTATTATCAGAATTATTAGTCTCTACCAATCCGTACTTAGGTATAATTTGTTCTGCAATTACACATATCCCTATATGCCAGATTTTCTTGCTTTGTTAAAGGGAGAAGGCAAGACAAACCTTCAGATTAATATTCTAAATAACCCTGAACCAAATTTCACAAAATTTATACCACATATCTAGTAGGACTGACAAAACGTTACAGGATAGCTCCTACAATTTAGAAGGTAACATGGTAGATTAAATATATTTCATCTAATTAGGAAACACAAACATGTGACTTTTTTAGATTAATTACCAGAGAATTTTTTTAATACACAATTTTTTAAACTTCAAATCAATACAGATTTAAACTTCTAGCAATACTTCAATATAAATGCACACATTTCTAAAATCTTATACCAGAATAAATATGTTCACAAACACACACAGTCCCAAAATTTAAGATAGCAGAAATCTGCTCTTTCAAATCTGTCTATAGGGCTTTAAGAAATTGGCAGACTTTAGGATCCTGGGAGAAAGGATCAGAGAAATTTGGACTCAGGTGTCCAGCTGTAGGTCTCTGGCACAGTGACTAGCCCACTCTCCATGCCAGAAATGCCAGGGAGGGGGCCAAGTAGAAGATGTTGGGGCACTAGCACAAACTCCAAAAGAATACAGACCAGTGAGGGACATCAGCCTAGCTAGGATAGATTTTACAAACCTTCTAGGAAGGCATTTTTGTTTTTCCAGTAAACCACAAGTTCTGGCCCTCTGAAGTCTTCCAGGCATATAAATTAGGCCTAATTAAAAATACAATAGGCTAACTCCAGTTAGCTGACTGAGACAGTGCCAAGCAACTTAATGATTAATTTCAAATACCCCAGAATCTGCTGAAATATTTTAACAGCTCTATAACCTTAACTATTTCTGCAGACTCAAATACGTTCACAGAAATATATCAAGTTTTTTTTCTTCTTTTCTTTTTTGATATAGCAGTTAAAAACTTTCCCTTTTATAGAACAATCCTTCCTCTTTCTAGCTAAAAGATATTTTCATAAGTCCAATTATGTTCAAAACAAGTGCTTTTAAGTCTCAAATGGCCAGATCTTTTTCCTTTATAAATCAGCTGAAAGAAACACAGAAAACAAAACAGACTCACTCACACACACAAAACAAACAAAAACTGCTTTTAAATTCCTCTTCTTTATGTCTAGCACAGAGTTATCTCTTCTCTTCCTTGCCCCTACTCCTGGGATTATCCTCGAAATTCCTTCCCGGGGATTCCTCTCCTTTCCCTAAGCCTAGAACCTGTTCCTCCCATCTGCAAATCCAGCAAGTTTTGACGAAGCCCAAAGCTGCCCGCTCTCAAGACTTCCGAATGGATTTCCACTAGATGGTTTCTGCAAGATGGTGCAGTTCAAAGCTGCCTGTGTCAGCTTTCTTCTAGAAAGAAATGTCCCTAACCAACAAAGGGTGTTTCTTACCTTTGTTTCATATATCAACTTGCGTGGTCTGCTGGCTGGCTCCCCGATGGTTAAGATTCTTCGGGCTACCTCAAGGCTCATAGTTTGAAGTCATGAGTTTTAAAGGAATGAGGTTCAATCTCCAGGACCATTGAAATCAACAGGAGCACTCTTCCCAAGGGGTCTTACCCTGCTCCCATCTGGAGTCTTCGTGTCAAGCCCCATGTTGGGCGCCAAAATTGTTAGAAATAACACTCTTGACATTGAAAATCAGACATCAAGGAAAATTTATCAAAGCAGAATTTTAAGGAATTATCTCAACATTTCTGACCAGAAGTAGACCCCACTCCTCTTCAGGAAGAGAGAGTATTGAGTACAGAAATGGGGTAACCTTTACACTTGCTCTGTGATGAAGCTTCTCCCTTCAGAGAATGGATTGGTCCATTTCATCTGGGTTATAATCTTTCTGATATGCCCCACTACATGCCCTCTCACCACCATCATACATCCCATGTTAAAAAATGGTGGAAAATTCCTTCTCTGAAGGGTGTTGTTTAATATTCAATTAGCCTATTAAGCAGGCACAGTAGTGATCTGGTCAAGTGAACCAAATTAGTCTGAGCTGGATGGCTATTATCTTAAGTTTGTGGTTTTCTCAAAACCACAAGACTCTGACTTGCTGGATCTACCTGTGCCTTTTTAGCCCCCCATTTTCTTGTGAATCCTAATCTTTCTTAACCTCTTACATTCTGAAAACCTCTTTGTCAGTGGTACCCACTATCTCAATCCCACACTACCTCAAAGCTTGCAACATTATGGAAATCCCAACTCTTCAGCATTTTTCACATCTTTACCACAAAAAAAAGACAAGTTAAGTAGCATTTCTTTCTTTTTTTTTTTTTTTTTGCTTTTTGCTGAGGCACTTGAAGTTAAGTGACTTGCCCAGGGTCACACAGCTAGGAAATATTAAGTGTCTGAGACCAGATTTGAAATTAGGTCCTCCTGACTTCAGGGCTGGTGTTCTATCCACTGCGCCACCTAGCTGCCCCAATAGCTTTTCTTTCAAACCAGGATTTTATAATTATTTTATGGCTTCAACTATCATCTTCATAAAACAAAATTATAAATCTATTATCTCTGCACTCCCATTTTACACTCACATTACAAGTTCAGATTTCCAGCAGCTTACCTAATATCTCCCCCAATATATCTTGCTGATTCTTCAAATTAAGCATGTTCAAAACTGAATTTATTCCCCTGTTGTTCCACTCCAAACTATTTCTCTTTCCATCTTTCTATTTCTAATAATGCTATCATGGAGGCTTGCAATCTTAAATCTCAAGGTCATTTTTATACTGTCTTTTTCCCTGATTCCCACTTCCTGTAAGTTGACAAGTCCTATCAATTCTACCTCTGAAGTAATTTTTGAATTGACATTCCTTTTAATTCAGGCTCTTTTCATCTGAACTATTGTTTATCTCCTCCTAATCAGTCTATTTCCTTTCCTTTAATCTCAATTCCTCTATTTTATTTTATAAATTTGATGGTAGATACATTTTATCTTAATGCTCTACAAAAAGACTTCAATTATTATCTGTGCCCTATCAAATAAATAGCAAATGCCTTGGCTGATATTCAAAGCCTTCCACAACTTGGCTCTGAACCATCTTGTCAATCTTTCTATAATATTCTGCTTTTAAGCACACTATTCCTCTTTTCCCCCTGCATCTGGAAAACCTTCTACCTAACTTACTTAGCCTTCAAGATCCAGTTCAGTGCTATATTATTTGGTGAAATCTTCTCTGATATCCCACCTAAAAGTCACCTCTGCCTTCTATTTTATTTGTTCCTCTTAAATATGCTTGTCTACATTCTACTTCATTGATTTCATTTTGTATTATAGTTATTTGTTTATACTTCTTCCTCCACTAGAGTGATCACCTTTAGGATGCTTTCCAACTCTAAATCTATAATCCTCTAATCTCCTTCCTTACTTAGTTCACTATTGTAATGCTCAGGGAGAAACTGAGGCAGTATCACACAGTGGAAATTAGGTAATGCTTTATTGATGTCAATTGAGAGTTCAGAATCCATAGTTATGGATCAGGACTGGTGGGACTCATGTCTCAAAGCATGCAGTCCAGCCCAGAGACTGACATACAGCCATGTCAGCCAACTAAATAATACAAAGTATTATTTAGCACCTCATTGCTCGGGAACACAAGTTTTATAATCTCCATAGCCCAGGGGAGACAAAGAACTCATGGGAACATCTGAGCACATCTAGTGTCCAAGGAAACCATAAATTCAGTTCTGACAGGTAGGGAGTGAGGGATGCCTTGGCAAAGACTACTAGTCTGGGTCATACAGATAAAGGGGTATGTCGAGGCTGGCCATCTGGAGGTTTCATAACTCCTTTGGAATGTGAGTCCAATAATTTCTGAAGGTCAGAAAGTGGGGATTGCTATTCTGGGACAGAGCAATTAAGGGAAACTGAAACAGCAACTGAGGGAGACTGATACTGCAACTGAGGGAAACTGAGACAGGGAAACTGTGATACAACACTATCATGCAATATTGTAAGCCCTCAAAAAAATGTCAAATGAATAAATGATTGAATGAACAAATGGATATGAGGCCAGAGTAGAGATAGATGATAGTAAAAGTTGTAGCCAGTTTATCTCTGCAGCAGGTATTAATTATTACTGTTTCTAATCTGTCTGTATTTCCTTTTTTTTTCAAAGATACAGTGATTGTTAGCACATGGACATTACTTGAAATAATAGCAGAATTTTCATCTACATTAAATAAAAGGCATCAACTGTGCTGAAGCATGAATAGAACTACTTTTAAAAGTTGAATTATTCTAAAAGCAAAGAAAACTAATATTATAGAAATAATTTGAACACTTTTCTGTGTTTATATACCATTCCTGTAATATTGACCTATTTTAGTATACTAACCAGCCTTTTAAAATGATTACTTTAAACTAAGAAATTAAATTCTTAAATAAGTTGATCAATGAAAATATTTAAATGATTAGAAATTCTTTTTTAAAATATACACAAATGTATTGCTTTAGAACAAAAGTAATTAATTTATTCAGCACAATTTATTCATTCAGCAACAACAACAAAAAATGAATATTAAATGGAGACCCAGAAAAGACTCAGAAAAGACAAAGTTACCACAATGAAATTTAATGTGATAAATGCAAGGGTTAAAAAAAAAAATCTATTGTACAAGTACAGAATGACTAGGATGAAACTAGGAAGCAGTTTATGAGGAAAAAAAACAACCTAGGAATCTGGGTGAGTTATAAAATCAATTAATCAGTATATTGAGCTAATATGACCTGAGACTACACTAATAGAAAGTGTCAGATAAAGGGGGACAATCATACAATATATCTACTTAATCAGAACACATCTAGAAGATTGTATTCAGTTTGGGTAGTCACATTTTAGAAGCAACACTGAAAAATTGTATATATCCAGAAAGAAATAAGAAAATAAGGAAATTCTATTGATGAAACCAAAGATAGCCTGGAAATGAAAAGACTTTTCTCCATCTGTTGATTCTACCTGGAGCCAAGCAGAAGTCTAATTCACATTCCCCCAAGTGGCTTGTTTGCTTGCTTCCTTCTCTCTTCTCTTTCCTTCTTTCTTTTCTTCTTTCCTTTTCTTCCTTCCTTCATGGGGAAGAGAGATTCAAATTGCTCCATTTGACTCAACAAGACAGAAGTAGGATCAATGGTTAAAAGTTATAAGGTGATAAATTTTGGCTCAACAAAAAGAAAAAAATTCCCAACATTTAGAGCACTATATAAAAATGGAATATTCTGCCTAGAATCTGGGGTAGGAAAGGAGGGTGGGGAGAAAGGTAAAGTAGAATATGAATTCCTTGAAGATATGCAAGTACAAACTTGTGTGGGATAGTATTGACCACAAAAACAATCAGAGATTCTCAGAGTAAGAAAAAGCAAAAAGAGGTTTATTACAATATTGTGAGACGAGGCATCTCTAATCTGACAAGGTGTTTGTCAGTAAAAGGAATATGCAATGTAAAAACTTCCAAATACAACATTAAATAGCCTGAATACAAAAGCCCTCAAAGTCCCCACCCCACCCCACCCCTTTTTCCTTTTTCTCCCATTGTTTGGGGAAGTCCAGGTTTACATTCTAATTGTGGAAATCTAACCCAGAAATATAAGAATTTTTTAAAAAAGAGGTACTTAAATGGTAATTAAGAAGTGATGGGAAACCAGAAGGAACAAATACCTGCAACTTTTTTTTTTTTTTTAGCTATTCCTCTATTTGCTATTATAAATTCTCAAGCCACAATTAAGGTATAATTTAAGGCTATATTCCTATGAGAGTGTCTTCACTCATTTAATTCCATAGAAGCTGAAGGATTACTTGTTGGGAATTTTGTAGATGAATTGTAGATTGTAGATGGTTCAGATAAGGGTTGTGTTGAGAAAGATATCCCAACAAGATTAGGGTCCTAGTTTGGCTAATGAATTCAAATACTTAGTCTGCAAGTTAAGAAGCAAAGATTTATTGTAATTGTAATACCTATTTAAGCAGGCCAAAGTTCCAGGGGAATCTAGCAAAGAGCTAAAAGTAAGATATTATGTTGTTTGACTGCAGACTAATTCCAAAGGAGTTTAGCAAAGAGTCAGAAGCAAGAAGGAATCACACTAGGCTAAAGTTCCAAAGGAGTTTAGCAAAGAATCAGAACCAAGTAGATAATTTTGTAGGAAAGAGAAACAAAAATTAATATTATGGTTTAGATGTACAATTGCAAGTAGTAAGTAGAGGATAGTTCCTATCACTGAGTTCTACAGTTTACTGACCAAACAGAATCAGTATTAAATTACTGCTTTTGGCCAGCATTGTTTGTGGCATTCCCAAGGTCAGGTATCCTTAAGTTTCCTCAGGTCTTGCAATTTTCTCACACCTCTTCAGTTGGACTAAGTAACTTGAGGTCTTCTGTAAATCTAAGGATCTTAATCTAAGAAACACTTGTTAAAATTTTCTTTATTTGATCAAATACTTGATTTTTTTCTATGCTTCACACTCTCTAAACCTACTTTTTGTCCTCACTTTAACCTATCCCTCCATCTTTCAGTATTATCCTGGGCCCTAAGTTCTACTGTGGTGTAATGCTTGGAGAAACTGAGGCAGTATAGAGATTAGAGATTTTTAATAGTTTATTGATAATAGTTGAGAGTTTGGACTGGCAGCCATATTAGCCAGTGTCTGGATAGGACTCTTATCTCAAAATATCCAGATAGGAGTTTGGAATCCATAATTATGGATCTGGATAAGACTCTTGTCTCAAAGCATCCAGCCCATCGACCGAGGGGCTCTCAGGACTCTTATAGGCCTCCAGCGCTCAGGGAAACAAAGGCAGAAGGAAGGGTAGAGCACTGGGTGATAGAAGTTCCAGGAAAGGTCCATAAATTCAGTTCTGACAGGTTGGGGGTATAGAGGAAGGATCATAAATTCTGATAAGAAGCTAGGAGACACTGAGTCTGAGACCAGAAAGATAAGCCCAAACATTGGAGATGTCATCTGGAGTTTTATGACTCTTTGGAATGCAAAGTGGCCAGAGCTCCTAGTCCTAATTATCTCAGTCCCAATGACCAAGAAGGGTGGGATTTGCCACTAGGTAGACTGAGGCAGAACAATTAAGAGAAACTGAGACAGGGGAATTGTGGCACAACAGTGACTATACTATCTTTTCTTTCCAATCTTAGATCATTCAACTTCATGTTGGTTACGTCTTTCAAATCCTCTGCTCCCTTTTCCTGTCACTGAACACACATTACCAAACCCCATCCCTGAATTAACATTTGCCTCCTTCTCTCCCACTCACATGTTGCTAAAAGAAACTGGAGAAAATTATAAAACCTGAAACATTTCTGACTACCATTTTTGCTAGCTACTCCCAATTAGATTCTGTTGTCTCAGATAAAACCTAAAAAGGCCAAGGTCTCCTACTGCATCTGAGGTCATTTCTAGTCATCCTGACCTATATCTTGCCACTGAATTCAGATGACTCTGGAGGAGACAGTAAGGCTTATGACTATGCAAAGCCCCAGCTCATTTAAATCCAGGTCATTTGCAAATCAAGATATCATCTTCCAGATACCTTTGGTCTTCTTCAAAAAATAAGGACAAACAATAATCTGTCAGTATTAGTAGCTGTCCTACTGAAGACCCAATTGGCCAGTTTCAATTCAGCAATGCTCCTTCCTTTGGGAGCTAGATTTTTTTTTTCTCTTCCCTACTTAGTTTTTCTATCATTTAAAAAAAAAAAAAACTTGGATATTTAACTCTTTTGTCCCATGTTGTTTCATTTATGATTTCTAGAAATAGAGCTCTGGAAAAATCAGGTTTTAATCAAGCCTACTGATGTTTAACACTTGACCAAGTGTTAAACCCAAATCACTTTGGATGTCACTGATTGGCAAATTAATAGGGTTTTGATAACTCCGAATGAGTATAGATAACAATTATTTCCCTTCTGACCAAAAATGCTAAGGGTCTTTCTCCTCTCAGTTTGATTTTTTTTTTTTTAAGTAGGCAAACTAGGCCATCTTTTGCTTCATTTCTTACCTAACTTTAAATCACTTTAATGGATGTTTCCTCAGACAAACTGAGTAAGACCTGGGAAAGACCTTAGCTTTAAAAGGCCAGGATCTTTCACTGCATCTGAGGTCATCACTAGTTGTACTGACCTATGTCTTGCCAAAGGACTCAAAAAAACCTAGAAGAGATAATGAGGCTAATGACTGCAAAGTTTACCTTCACTCAAATTCAACTCTACCAACAATATATTAGTGTCCCAGTTTTCCCACATCCCCTCCAACATTTGTCATTGTCTTTTCTTGTCATTTTAGCCAATCTGAAAGATGTGTATGATTTATAAGGGCTTATTTTATATCCTGAAACTTTGCTAAAGTTGTTAACAGTTTCAAGTAGTTTTTTGATTGCTTCTCTAGAATTCACTAAATATACTATTGTAATCATCTTCAAAGAATGATGGTTTTGTTTCCTTATTATTTATTCTAATTCCTTCAATTTCTTTTTTCTTTTCTTATTGTAACAGCCAACATTTTTAGTACAATAGTGAATAATAGTGATGATAATGAGCATCCTTGTACATAGTAACAACAAGATTATGTGATGATCAACTGTGATGGACTTGGCTCTTTTCAACAATGAGGTTATTCAAGGCAACTCCAATAGATTTATGATGGAAAGTGCCATCCATATTCATGGATAGAAGCATAGTATTTTCACTTTTTTGTTGTTGTTTGCTTGGTTGGATTATAAAGAATGAGAAAATAGAACAGAATGTGAAACATCTTGAAAGAAAAACAACAGATCTGGAGAACAGATTGAGAAAAAAATATAAGAATGAATTGGACTGCCAGAAAGTTGTGACCAAAAGGAGAATAGTGACACAATAATGCAGAGAATAATCCAAGAAAATTTTCCTGAAGTGATATAATATGAAAGGAAAGTAGAAATAGAAAAAAAAAAAAAAACAAACAAAAAAAACCACTGATCACCACCTTAAAGAGATCCTTTGCAGAAAATACACAGGAATATTATTGCCAAATTTCAAAAACCCCAGATTAAAGAGAAAATTTTGCAAGAAACAAGAAAAAAAAATTCAAATAAGCTAGAGCTACAATTTGCGGAGGTCCAGTCTCCACGGGGAACTAGGTTCTTGAATGGAGGGTTGGAGTCGGCGAAGTGGAACAAGAGACAGCACACTCTATGGCGTGGTCATCAAGTTCCATTTATTGGCAAAAGCTTGTTCAAATTATTCAAGAAAGCTTGTGATTTTTATAGTCTTACAAAGTTAGGGTTGATTAGAGATAGGACAATTATTTGGCTAGGATTACAAGATTTTCTTGGGGCCCAGAAATTCCCAGGACCCCAGGTGCAATGCTTCTTAGAAAAAAAGAATGTACAGAATAAATTCATCAAACAATATAACAATAGGGAAACTTTAACTAAAGGTAAATGTACCTTGTGGTCATCACATCATATCTGGCAGAACATGAGCTTCTCTAAAAATGTCACATTTACTTATTCCAAGACTTATACAATGCTTTTTAATTTTTTAACATGGTCATAAGATTTTTTAGAATAGAAACATTTTTTTTCTCAAGAACTTATTTCCCTCAGCCCATTTATTAATTACTCATACAATAGCTTGTTTTGTGTAGGGGTCAGTAAACCATGCAATGGCCTACTTTTCTTACTTTTTTTCCCATGACTTACTTGCTACCAATGTGTCCATCTATCACTGATGTTTACTGTTCTTTTCATGATATCATTATTTATGTAAGCTCTGCATAGGGGAGTGAAGAACCAGGTTGATTGAATTTGGAATTGTTTCAAACAAGAGGGAGTAACTGGAGATTTCTCTTGGAGTTTTGGGGGAAAGCTATCAATTTCCCAAGTTTCCCAGTCTCTAAGTTTGTTTAATGCTTCACTAGTAAAGAAACCTTTCATGTTTGCGCAGAAAGTACAAAGGGGCTTTTTTTGGGGGGTGAAGAGCTTTGTGCTCAACCTCATTGTGATGGATGGATATATCCATACAGCTATGCTAAGAATTCCTAGGACAGAAATTAAGCAGATAATCATTAACCAAATATATTCCTGAATGCTTAGTTCTGTAGGGGCTTCTTTATGTTGCCTTGCACATGAGGGTCAAGACCCTGTGGAGACCTTGTCATTCCAGGCAGGGTCCTTAACTCCCAGCATGCTCCCAGCAACAATTCAAATTGAACAAAACTTATCAGCAGCTACAATAAAAAAAAAAACAAAACCATAGGTCCTGGAATCATATCTACCAACAATCAAAAGAACTAAGCCTACGACCAAAAATATCATGTACAGAAAAAGTATCTTTAATTTTGAATAAGAAAAAATGGACCTTCAACAAACTTGCAGATTTTCTGAACTTTCTATCAACCAAATCCAAACTTAACAGAAAATTTAACAATATCAATTATTGTTAACCAAAATTAACCAATATCAAAGATCAATTTTAAGAAACTCAATATGGACAAACTGTATAACCATGGGCAAATTGTTTATGGTGTTTTTTGTTTGTTTTTTTATGTGGGAAATATATACTATATGTTTAAGATTCACATTAATAACTGGGAAGCTCAAAAGATATTGGCAGAGTTAAAGTAAAAATAGTAATCATGGTTATACAAATGAGGTGCAGAGGAAGAATAGATAGAGGTATTAGAGAAGGAAGGAGGGTTCATAGTTCTGAAAACCTGCTTACATCCAGAATGGGTTCAATAGGTAATACTACATATATACCATGAAGGGTATAGCATCCTCCAAAATATATAAAGAAATAAAGGAAGAGGGATGGGTACATGGGGAAGCAAAGGGTGATAGAAGAAAACAAAAGAGGAATCCTTGAGTGGGGGAGAGGTTAAGTAATAGAAAGGCAAGTTATGGAGCAGAATTTAATTAAAGAGTCAGTAGGAATAGGAAAGACGTGTATATGTGGGGGGGGTAAAAGAGAAAATATGTATGTATATCTACATACATATACATGAATATACCTTTTCTTAACTGTAGCTTGCTTGGGGCTGGTTGGGAAGGATGAAAGGCAGAAAAAAGAGTTAAGTAAATAAGGTACATAGCAGAGAATCAAAGAACAATTTACAAAGAAGTAAAGAAAAATGGACAGTCATGAATATAATTTCTTCTAATATATACTTTCTTGATCTGGTAATTTATTGTTATATATTTTGAATCCTCCCTGATGTTCTGTTGGGCACATGACAATGTTCTCTCTCTCTCTTTTTTTTTTTTCTTTATTTTGTTTTATTATTTTTTTTTCTTGTTTTTTTCTTTTATTGTTTTTTTTTTTTTGTTTTTTGTTTTTGCTTTTTTGCTGAGGCAATTGGGGTTAAGTGACTTGCCCAGAGTCACACAGCTAGGGAATGTTAAGTGTCTGAGACCAGATTTGAACTCAGGTCTTCCTGACGTCAGGGCTGGTGCTCTAACCACTGCGCCACCTAGCTGCCCCTGTTTTTTTTTTTTAATTTTATTTGCATAACATATGTGTGGGTAATTCTTCAACAATAACTCTTACATAGCTTTCTGTTACAAATTTTTCCCCCCAACTCCCCGCCCCTCCCCTAGATGGCAGGATATTCACTACATGTTAATTATGTTAAAATATTGGCAAATCTAATATATGCATACATATTTCCAAACTTATGCAAGAAAAATCCTATCTACACAAAAAATATATCAGATAAAGGAAACACAATGTAAGCAAACATCACTCAAGGAGTATGAGAATGTTATGTTGTGGTCCACATTTCACATCCCTCTCTCTGGATGTATATGGCTTTCTTCAGTGAACAATTGGAGGTGGTTTGAAACATTTCATTGTTGAAGAGAGCCATGTCCATCAGAATTGATCGTCACATAGTACTGTTGTTGCCGTGTATAATGATCTCCTGGTTCTGCTCATTTCACTCAGCATCAGTTCATGTAAATCTCTCCAAGCGTCTCTGAAATCATCTTGCTGGTCATTCCTTACAGAACAATAATATTCCATAATGTTCATATACCACAATTTATTCAGCCATTCTCCAATTGAAGGGCATCCATTCAATTTCCAGTTTCTAGCCACTACAAAAAGGGCTGCCACAAACATTCTTGCACATGTGGGGTCCTTTCCTTCCTTTATGATTTCTTTGGGATATAAGCCC
>JAJPUD010001307.1:172186-183858 GCA_023553655.1 Myrmecobius fasciatus | reverse complement strand
TTTTTTTTTTTTTGCTTTTTGCTGAGGCAATTGAGGTTGTGACTTGCCCAGGGTCACACAGCTAGGGAATGTTAAGTGTCTGAGACCAGATTTGAACCCAGGTCCTCCTGACTTCAGGGCTGGTGCTCTATCCACTGCGCCACCTAGCTGCCCCACTTGCTCATTTTCTTTTTCTCTTTTTCTTATTTCATGACTTTTAAAGTCAAGCTTTGCTTCTAGGGCACAGGGGGAGCTGTCTCAAGCTTCCTATGCACCTCTGAATCTTGGCTTTGAGCATAGGAACCCTTTGTGTTGAATGTTTTGCTTATAGTGCTGGAGGTAGCCCAACCTAGTACCGCCTATTGTCTGGTTTCCTGGGCTACCAATGTCTTCTGTGCTGGAACTGGAAGCAGCCCTACTGATCTGCTCTGTTACTGCTGAGTCAGGATAGAGAGTCTCTGTTGCTGGTCCATTGAGACTTTCTCACTGACTTTCCTGGACACTGTCTGAGTTGGGCTGCTCATCCCTTTCACCTCAGTGAGACTGACCTTTCTGGAAGTCCTCCCAACCTATTTTGAGCTGTAAAATTGTTTCATTCTGTTTGTAGGCTCTTGTCATTCTATACTGTTCAGAAGCTTGGTTCCATGTAGTTTTTGAGGAAACTGGGAAAACTCAAGGAGTGTAGGTTAATCATGTCATATCTCTACTCACTAAACTCTATTAAACCCCTATTATGTCTAAGATCAAATATAATATACATTTTTTGGCTTTAAGGCTCTTTACAAACTGACAATCTGGTGCTTTCTACCTTTTCAGTCTTCTAATTTGCTATTCCTCACACTCATCACTCTACATTTCTCTTCCATGTTTTTTCACTGGCTATTTTAAGATTCTGTTAACATGCCAACTTCTCCAGAAGGCCTTTTCTGGATTTCACCCTCTCTCCAGTTACATATTATGTTCCTTTAAGGTTACTTGTCATCTACTCTGCATTATCTTTTATGTTCTGATGTTTTCATCAGTTCCCATGGTTTCAGTGATCATATTTATGTTGTTGAATCCTAGACCTATTTATCCAATTACCTTCTCTCCTAATTTCCAAACTCACATTTCCAAATGTCTGCTGGCATCTCAAACTGGATGTCCTATAGATATCTTAAACTTTATATGTCCAAAATTGAACTCAGTACTTTCCCCTGAGCCATCTCCCTATTACCTGCAGGACCGAATATGAAATCCCATGTTTCATGTTTACAGTGTTTTATAATTTGGACCCTTTTTACTTTTTTCAATCTCCCCCCGCCCAACTTCTTTGCTATTTCTGATACTCCATTTCTAAACTCTTAAGTATTTTCACTTGCTATTCCTAGAAAGCTTTTCCTCATTTCCACCTCCTGGCTTCCCATGCTTCTTTTAAGTCTTTCTGCAAGAAGTCTTTCCTAATCTTCCTAATACTAGTGCTTTCTTTCTATTATCTCCAATTTATTCTGTATATGTCTTATTTGTACATAGTTATTCACATGGCACTTCTCATTAGACTGTGGGCTTCTTCAAAGTCAGGGCTATATTTTGCCTTTCTTTGCATCTCCAGTGCCTGACATATAGTAGGTGTTTAATGGATGCTTGTTGACTTATTGGTTAAAAACCTGCTTTGGTCCTTAAGACAAATAAGACAATTCTAGTCCTGAAATTACTTTCAATCTAGTAGAATTATTGAGACATTAGAATGTAAATTAATAAGGGGAATGCAAATATTTATGAGTTTTCTTGAGGGAAAGATTGCTTCCTGCCAAAGCATCAAAGAAAGCTTTACAGAATAGTTATAATTTGAGTTGGCCCTTAAAATTTAAGCAGGTTGTCAACAAGCAAAAATGAGGTAGGAGGTATTTTGGGTCAGGCTTAATTGGTGATTGTGGTTCAGGTGGTTCAGGTTTGGGATTAGAACAAAATGAGAAATACATAGCCAGTTGAACATTTTTGTTTATTTTACATTTTATTATTTTTTACACATTCTTTTCTTTTTAAATATTAAATTCCAAATTTTCTTCCTTCCTCCCACCATCTTCCATATCCACTGATAAAGTAAGTAGTATAATATTAGTTATACATGTGAAATCATTCAAAACATTTCCATATTAGCCATTTAAAAAAAATCAAGAAAAATAAGTGAGAAAATTCTTCAAATTACACTTAGTTCATCAGTTCTTTTTCTGGAGGGTAGATAGCATTTTTTCTTCATGAGTCCTTTGGAATTTGGGGTCTTTGCAAATTTATCACAGTTGATCATCATTACAACATTGCCATTACTATGTACAATGATCTCCCAGTTCTTCTCACTTTACTCTTTATCAGTTTCTGTGTTTCTTTCCATGTTTTCCTGAAACCACTCTCTTCAACATTTGTTATAGCACAACAGGATTCCATTACAATCCTATGCCACAACTTGTTCAGTCATTTCCTAATTGATAAGAACCCTCCATTTCCAATTGTTTGCCACTACAAAATGAGCTAATATAAATATTTTTGTGTATATAAGTCCTTTTTCTTTCTTTCTTTCTTTTTTGAATTCAGGAAACATTTATTTTGCCTTCTTGCCGGAATGGGTGCTCAGGAGAACAGACACACCTTTGAAACCCCTGAGGCAGCATTTTATTTCTTATCCTGAAGGTCAAGTCCCTTCCCTAATTCCCCATTAATTGGATGTTATAGAAGTTACACAGCATGAATCTCCACCCCTCATTACCTGTCTTTGCTTACATTCTAGAAAGGGGAAGATAACAGTGGGGGGTAAAGAACAAAAGATTCTTTTCAAATCTCAGACCACCACCCCACATTACAGAAGTCAGTCCCTGTCCCCTAGGAGTTTACATTCTTTTGGGAGAAGATAACCTCCACCCCTAATTATTCCTTGATGTCCTTGAGGGTTTCAGTTTTCTAATTTGTTTCATTTCTCCAATTTGATTTTCATAACTGTGGAAATCAAAGTGCCCATCCATTTCTCACAATTTCCCCCTTTTTTTCTTTTTAATAATTTGGTTTCCACAATCTTTTCAAACCCCTTAAATTTGGCTAATTTTTACATCCCACCTCATAAAAGCCTATTAACCATGTACAGCTCTCTTTACACGGGATGGATAATTAATCCCTGAATTCTCTGCTAATTCTTCTGATAAGTATACTAGAAGTGAAACTACTTCCATTTGTAACACATGTTCCTCTTCTTCCTGCCAATAACCTTTCTAGCGCCCATTCTATTTTCCTTTGCCATTCTACTAGTGAGATCTAACCATTCTGTTATTCCCTTCACTGCCTCTCTGGTATAATTTGTCCAATAATATTTACTCACCAGAGTAGGAATGTAGGTCCTATTTTTTTTACTTCTTTGGGATATAGACCTAGTAGTGGTATTGCTGGATCAAAGAGTATGCATAATTTTATAATACTTTGAACCTAGTCCAAATTGTTCTCCAGAATAAGTTTACAAGTTTACTAAGTGTGCCTATTTTCCCTCATCCCCTCTAGCATAAGGCATTTCTGACAGGTATGAGGTGGTACCTCAGAGTTGATTTAATTTGCATTTCTCTAATCAATAGTGATTTAGAGTATTTTCATATAATAATAGCTTTGACTTCTTCTGAAAACAGTTTATATGTTCTTTGAACATTTATCAATTGGGGAATAAATTTTTATCAATTTGACTCAGTTTTATACACTGTATATATTTGAGAAATGATATTTTTATCAGAGAAACTTGCTATAAAATTATTTGATATTATTTCATTGTCTATGGTACCTTTTACCATAATAAGTTTCCTTGTGTGAAAGAGAATTGTGATTTTTCATATTTATATATGTGTAATGAATATACTAATAATTTAGATTTCTCAGAGCTGCCTTTTCCACCTAGAACTCAGAAACTCACAATGCAGCTTAAAATAATTAATCATTGGGCCATCTAGGTAGCGCAGTGGATAGAGCACCAGCCCTGAAATCAGGAGGACCTGAGTTCAAAAGTGGTCTGACACTTAACAGCTTCTAGTTGTGTGACCCAATTGCCTTAGGAAAAAAAAAATCGTTCTGACTAGAACTATATTCAGTATACAATAAGTGAAATGAATCAAGGACTACAGAAAACCATTCCTATCACAGAAAGCTGATTCTGTACACTGGTGGGAAGGGGGGAGGGGAGAAGCTGGTCGTGACCCTCAAGATTTGAAACAATCAAAAGAATTATTGTATTATCTTCCACTCCTGGGCTTGTTCAGAGAAATGGTTCAAACCTTGGGAATGTTTTATAATCCACCTTCTTCCTTCCCACTTATGATTTGTGTATAAAATCTCTCCTACCTACCACAGGGAAGGTCTTCTTCCCAGTAGAGTTTCTGATTTGCAAACCATTTTCCCCATTCTGAAAGTGATAAAATAGATTGCTACTTGATCTAGACCTGCTTTGTGCGGCTCCCTCTATTTACAATTTAGAGACTGATATAGTAAAATCATTAATACCTAATTATTTCTTTTAATTAGATCTATTTTTACTTTTGCTTTGTCTGAGGTCATGATTGCTCCCCCTGCTGAATATGCTGAAGCATATTAGAATCTGCCCCAGCTCTTTATTTTAATTCTGTGTGTGTTTTCCTGTTTCAAGTGTGTTTCTTATAAACAATATATTTGTTGGATTTTGATTTCTAAGATATTCTGTTATCTGTTTCCATTTTATAGATGAACTCATCCCTTTCACATTCACACTTGTCAATTATTCAAGTCTTAGTGCCCTGGACTAATAAAGTCTTTATCATTTCCTTGCCTTATTAGGAAGAAATTAGTCTAGTCTATACCATGTAAATGATATCCTTACTACAGAGAATATTTCAGGCATAGGAAACAATGTAAGTAAATATTTAGAACACATGGGGCCTCTTCACAGGACATCAAATAGTCCTTTTGTCTAAAATAAGAAGGACATGTTGGGGAATCATGTAAGGTAAGGCTAGTATAACAGGTTGGTACTAGATAATAGAAGATTCTTAATAAAAAAAATAGTAAAAAATATGATTTTTATTTATTAGTGACAAGACCCACCTTAGACTCCTAACTCTACTAAGACTTAACTTTGTGCCTTTCGGCAAGTCACACAATTATTATAATACTTGGGTTAAAATTGTGGCTCTATTCTTTGTTACCTACATGACTTTGGACAAATTACTTCTTTGCAGCTCAGTTTCCTAATTTGTAAAATGAAAAGATCTCTAGTTCTACATCTTCAATCTCTCTAAACTTCTGTCTTTATCTATATAATTTATATAATTAGGAATAACAATACTTGCAATGAGCCAGAACTCATCATTATGCCAATAGAGGGAAAGAATTTTAACTACAAAATACTTATAAATGTGACCTATTCATATTACATAATTCTTCTAGCAAACATTCTCATAATACAAAAGAGCCAATCACGTATTTTTCATCCTTGTGCTTCCAACCAGCACAATGAGACTGGCTCTTTACTTATAAACCATACAATTCATAGTAATATTGAAAAGAAAGTAGTCCTGAAAGAAACTAACCAAACTAACCTGAATCCCAAAGAATCTAAACATGAGGGCTTCTTTGAGAGAGCCTTTTAACTACTGCTTTTTTTTTCTTCCCCTTTTCCCTTTTTGGCTATCTATCTGTTTCAGGGATTTGAGGAACGTGGGGGAAACTTCAGAGGAGAGGACTGTCTATCCTTCTTCCTGTTTCTTGCATTGCTTTCCCAAGCTAAACATTCCAGTTTCCCAAGTAAGATGAAGAAAAGCCTCCAGGGTCCTTGGTGTTTCTGATTTTAAGTGACTTTCTCTCTTAAAAAGCCTAAACCTACCTTGTGTACTCTCTGTATTACCACTCACCCTTTCCTAGCTTTTCTATTTTCTTCTTTCATCTTTGGTCTTCATTAGCTACCATCTCCTGACATCCTTTCAAGTCTCTAACATTCTCCTAAATCAACAAAAGGGAAGGGCATGATCTCAGAGACTAATCTAGTCCTCTCATTTTATAGATAAGGAAACTGGAGACTGGATAGGTAATGTTCCCAAGTCATGTAGGTTGTAAATGGAAGAACTGGGACTTCCAGCCAGATCTTCCAACTCCAAGATAGTAACATAATGACAAAGGTCAAAGTGGGCCAATAGGGAGGCAAGTTCTTGACTGATGCAGGCTCACTGAAGCTGAGGTCTATTGGGCCAGATTTGCAGGGGATGGATGAAAAGTGGATAACTAGGCAATAATTCTATAGTCAAGTGAACTGAAGTAATGGTAGCAAATATATGGACAAAAGAAATGTCAAGAAGAGTTACACAGAATAAAACAGAATAGAATTATACAAAATACTTATACAGAAATAATACATACATGATACTGATGTGTGGCAGGCAAGCTAATATGCGGAGGGGGCGAAGGGGGAGGGAAACTGAATAGAAACCATTATTCCTCTTAGGAGTCAAGAGACAGAAGTATCAGCATTGACTGGCCCTGCACACCTCCATCCGAGGCACTGTGCTGGAGCAACTTTGTTCCAGAGCTTCCAGCCATGCTAAATGAGTCCCGGCCTCACAGATCGCAGCAGGACTCGCACAGGTGAAAGTGTTCTTCATTAAGAATCCTCGGACTTGGCATCCAACCCCAGCCCAGTCATTTATTCCTGGCCACTTGTCACAATCTCTCCATGGCTCAGTTTCCTCCGACGTAAAACGAGGATTAGCTAGAGAGCTGAGTCGTAAGGGGCCCTCAGGGAGAGAAAGTCCTTGCACCAGGGCAGAAGCAACCCAGGGCCCAGCCACGTTACGCCAGGAGTGGAGTAGCCGCCCCCTCCGGCCACCAGAGGGCAGCGCAGCGACCCAGAGGGGCCGGCCCTGCCCCTCCCCCATCCCTTATCTCCCCTCCTTCTCCCAGTCCTAGTCCTCGTCCACCTCCGGGCGGCCCACATCAGCCTTCCCGCCAGCCACGCCGCCGCCTCTGTGCTCCCGGTGCAGCCGTGGCCATGGCGGGAGGCGCCTGCGCCCGGAAGCCCCGGGATCCCGGCGAGCAGGCTCGGCGCGGGGCGGGCGATGGCAACGCAGAACAGCCTGAGAGCTACCCGCAGCGCCAGGACCACGAGCTGCAGGCGCTGGAGGCCATCTACGGCTGCGACTTCCAGGACCTGCGGCGGCAGCGGTCGGGACAGGTAGGAAGGCGCAGGGAGCCCCTCGTCCCGCCCGGCCCCGCCTCGACTGTGCTCCGTTTGCCACGGGGCCTGGCCCGCACCCCATTCAACCACCCCGTTACTTCCTCCGATGCCTCAGCTGGTCCAGCCGGGGTGCGCCTCTGCCCCGCCCCTGCTGCTTTCTCTGCCTCCTACTCCCCCCAAATTCCTGCCCTGCCTCTCGTGAGCCCCTCCTCGCCCCAGCTGCCCCGGCCCCATTATAAGTTCTTAATTTGGGGTCCGTGAATTTGGCGTTTTACTTAAAAAAAAAAAAAAAAAACTTGATAAGTGCATTTCAGTATAACTGGTGCCATTCGAAATCCTACTTATTTTATTTTATGCATTTACAAGCATTATTCTGAGAAGGGATCTGTACTTTCACCAAACTGCCAAAGGAGTCTATTACACAAAAATGTTAATTAAGAACCCCTGGTTTCCGCTCTTCACCGTTCCCTTGGCTTTTACTGATATCCCTTAATTTTGCTGCCACCCTCATCCTTTATTTTCCCCTCCCCACTATGCACACCCAGACCAAGGTACACACAGGCATTTCTCCTTTTCCTTGCCATTTTCTGAAGCTTTGGGTAGGCCTAACAGCACATTCGTAATGTACCTCCTCTAACTTTATCTTTTCTGATGACTTTTTTTTTTTTTGAACATGTCCAACCCTTAGTCAACAATAATCCTCTTCAACAAATATTTTTTGGATGCCTAAGCAGGGCAAGAATACTAAAATGATTACAAACAGTTGGAGAGGGGGGAGAGAAAGAGAATAACATGTTTAAAAGTTCATTAACATGAAGCAGAAGTTGATAGTGCACAAGAAAGTTATAAAGTGCTTTTGAAAGTTCAAAGCAAGGACAGATCACTTCATAGATAAGGGTATAGTGGAGGAGATGGCACCTGGGTTGGTTTTAAAGGATGAATAGGTTTTCAACTGATAGAAGTATATGGGAAAGGAATTCTAGAAATGAAAACCTGTATAATGCATTAATAGTGAGACTGAGGCATTTGTGGGTGAACCACATTAGAGATTGAGAAAACTAGTGTCGTTGGAGGATGTAGTCTGTTAAGTGAGATAAGGCTGGTTAGATGGAGCAGGCCTAGTTTGTAGAGGACCTTGAAGACAAGCTACAGTTTGGCTATTATTTGGTAAGAGGGAAGCAATGGGATGTGTTTGAGCTGAGGAGTTACATGATCATACCAGACATGAAGATAAATCTGGCATTGAAGTGTAGCATAGATTGGAGGGGGGAAACCAATTCCATTATTAACAGTAGTCTAGGAGAGAGGAAATCATACCTGAATTAGGGGCCATGACCATGAGAATGGGGAGAAGATGGTTGCTAGAAAGAGTTTGGAGATAGAATTGAAGACTTGGTAATTGAATCAGTAGGAGTTAAGGAGTCAAAAATAATTCAAATATTTCCAGAATGGGTAACTGGCAGAATAGTAATGCCCTTAACTCATATAGAGAATCAAAAGAAGAGTCCAATCTTTGAGGAAAAATGAAGAATTTGGTTTGGAACATGTTGAAGTTTAAGTGCCTATGAGATAATTACATAGCTGACAGGAAACTGGTGATGTGGGACTGAAGAAAGACATTGGGGTTGGAGATTTGTCATCAAATAGAATTGATGCTTAAAGCTTTAAGTTTGGACAAGATTGCATGGGGAAATAGTGACAAATAAAAGAAAGCTAAAGATTGAACCTTTCTTCCCCTCCAATGAAGCAGGGTTCTAAGTACAAATTTCCTAAAGCAGAATTAAATTAGGGCACAGGGAAAAGAGATATTTGTCCAAAAAGTGAGTAGCAATACCTTCAAATATCCTATCTTCATACATGACCTACTCTTTAATTTCTTATTATGTTGTTCCTAATTCTGCAAATTACCTATCTCAGATTCTTCCATTTCACCAGTCCTCATTGTATTTCTCTATTTAGAAATCCCTTATCCCTTCCTTCTCCCAATAAAACTTGGCCTTCTTTTTCATGTTATATGGAATATCTGAAATGGACTCTGCCCTTCCTCTACCCTACTTTCCATCTGTTATAGGCCCTTCCTTTCTTTTAGGGCCCAATTTAAGTATTTAATAAATATTTGTTGAATGTATTGTTGAACTGAAAATTTTATGTGGGGCTGGGTTTTGAGAACTTAGTTTTTCCTTTTCAGGCAGCTAGGTGACAATTATTGTGTCATCTGGAGTCAGAAAGACTTATCTTCCTGATTTCAATTTAGGCTTCAGAAACTAGCTGTGTCATTCTGAGTAATTCACTTAGCCCTTTTTGCCTCAGTTTCCTCATCTGTAGAATAAACTGGAGAAGAAAATGGCCAACCACTCTAGTATCCAGAAAACCCCAGTCATGAAAAGTCAGACTGAAACTATTCAATAACAGACTCCTTTCTGCCTCTATTAGTTGCCTCATATATTTTATATCCATCTAATTTCCACACTATATCAATGTGCTACCTTGTTCCCCCTAGGCTATCTCTGCTACTTAATTTCTTTTTATTATCATGTATTTCAAGGTCTTTTGAGTTCATCTGTGAGTATTTTCTTTACAAATATAGATTACAAGGTCTCTATACCTTAGTTCTTTATGAGTCATAGTGGCTGACAAAAAATCATCATCTTATATCCAACTGTCCAGCTTTCTTGTGCTATGCCTCTGGTATATGTGTACACACACACACACACACACACACACACACACACACACACACACATTCTATCTCTTAGAAAATCTTGAAGATTTTCCACTGTGGCAAGACCTGCTGATATAGCTTATACAACCTTGCACAGACTATCATACATCACCTTAGGACCTTAGTGGAGGCTATTCTTACTCAGTCGCTCATAATGGAGACCTATCTCTGTTCTAGAGAACATTTCTTTTTTGGAGTTTATTTGATAATGCAAAGACATGTTAAAGTTCTCTCTTAATGCTAGGTTTCTTACTTCCTAAAAATGTTAACAGTAATATATTATCATGCATCTAAGTATTATAAAATAATTGGTGCTTCCTCTTTTCTGTGATTTATATCATTCAGCCTCCTTCAACACATCTATGCAGCAAGCTTTTAATGAAATAATAACTTTTTAGAACTGTCTTTAAAAGTAATACATTCTACTCCAGTACACCTCCATCTGTCCTTTCATATTGAAATACTGGATATGGAAATCTTACTCTTCACAATCACAATACAGTAACATTTCAGCTATCTGGAACTCAACTATTTGACAACCTCAGTCATATGAAATTTACCTCAGTATCAAGAAATCAACATAAAGGTTGATTGATTTCTTATAGTTCACACAAATTCATGCAGTTTGCTCCTAGGAAAAATACTTTAAGATCTAACTCAGAATGTAATTGTTCTGTTTTTTCCATAGTTCTAGCAAACTTGTTTTTCAGGTTTTCATGCCTACAGCGGATAAAAAGCAGCAAATTAAAAGATCAGAAAGAGAGACAACTAAAGACAGGAACATGCATAAAAATCAGTAAACTCTTATTTCACAAAAAATGGGAGGGAGGGTGCGTAATGAAAACAAAAAGTAAAAGTTTGATAGCAAAAATTAGGAGGAAAAGAAAGGATTGCTTAAAATCCAGACAACTAAAAAAAATAAATAAATAATAATGTCTGGGTATTATTTTGCATAGAACCAAACCTCAGTAGGCTTGTTAATGAAATATAGTACATAACATAATAATACAGTAATATTCACACAGTAATACAGTAGTATTTATAATTATCCTTCTGAATCATTAGATAAGCTAAAAGCATGTTCATGATCCCTTTAAGAAGATAGGGAAGTTTATAATACATTTCCATACTCTAGCTTTAAAAAAAAAAATCACACGAACAGACTGCAACATATTACTAAGGAAGATTTGCACTAGAAATTAAAGATGTCATAATTATATAATATTCCATTTTATTGTAGAAAGAACTAACTTTCAGAAAACACATATAAAGGAAAATACAAGTACTGTAAGTCATTTAATATAACTTTTGTCACGTAGAACTTTTTACAGTCTCATCTGCAGTCTTTTTTTCCTGAAATAATCAGAGGAAAAGGAAAAGAACCTATACTAAAATGTTTATAACAGTTCTCTTTGTAGTGGCAAAGAACTAGAAATTGCAATGATACCCATCAATTGGGTAGTAGCTGGACAAGATGTAGTATATGATTGTGATGGAATACTGGAATATTGTGATGAAAATGATGGGCTCAATGATTTTAGAAAAATGTGGAAAAACTAACAGAAAATAATGAAAAGTGAAATGAGCAAAACCAAGACAACATTGTATACAGTAACAGCAATTTTGTTTTAAAAACAACTTTGAGCAAATAAGTTATTATTTTTTTTCTTTATTAAAGCTTTTTATTTGCAAAACATGCAAAATGTAATTCTTCAACATTGACTCTTACAAAGCTTTGTGTTACAAATTCCTCCCCCCCCCCCCCCA
>JAJPUD010001307.1:125919-172086 GCA_023553655.1 Myrmecobius fasciatus | reverse complement strand
AGTCTCCACTCCTCCCCTAGATGGCAGGAAATCCACTACATGTTAATTATGTTAAAATACTTGACAAATCAAATATATGTATACATATTTCCACACTTATTGTTGTGCAAGAAAAATTGTATCTACAAGAAAAAAAAATCTGAGAAAGGAAACACAATGCAAGCAAACATCAATAGAGAGCATGAAAATGTTATGTTGTGGTCCACATTTCATATCCCTCTCTCTGGGTATATATGCTTTCTTCACTGAACAGTTGGAACTGGTTTGAAGCATTTCATTGTTGAAGAGAGCCATGTCCATCAGAATTGATCAACATATAGTATTGTTGTTGCCGTGTATAATGATCTCCTGGTTCTGCTGATTTCGCTCAGTATCAGTTCATGCAAGTCTCTCCAGACCTTTCTGAAATCATCCTGCTGGTTGTTTCTTATAGAACAATAATATTCCATAACATTCATATACCATAATTTATTCAGACATTCTCCAATTGATGGGCATCCCTTCAGTTTCCAGTTTCTAGCCATTACAAAAAGGGCTGCCACAAACATTTTTGCACATGTGGGGCCCTTTCCTTCCTTTAAGATCTCTTTGGGATATAAGCCCAATAGAAACGCTGCTGGGTCAAAGGGTATGCACAGTTTGATTACTTTTTGAGCATAGTTCCGAATTGCTCTCCAGAATGGTTAGATCCATTCACAGTTCCACCAACAATGTATCAGTGTTCCAGTTTTCCCACATCCCCACCAACATTCGTCATTATCATTTCCTGTCATTTTAGCCAATCTGACAGGTGTGTAGTGGTACCTCAAAGTTTTCTTAATTTGCAGCAAATAAGTTATTTTGTCTATCATAAATTCCTGACTTAGCTATAAGAGACATGAAAAATGCTATCTGCATCCAAGGAAAAACACTGATAAATAGAAGCATCTAGAGAATAATTTTACATAATGGTAGCCATCTCTAGGGTAGGGATAGGAAGAAAGAAAAAGAAATTTATGTGATAATTTTGTGGTATATTTGAAAGAAAAAGCAAGTTGGGCATAGTAGATTTATAGTTTCGTGTGCAATCATCTTTGTTATTGTATTATGTTACAGATATTTGTTTTGTTCCATAAATTAAAAATAAATTTAAAGGAAAGAAATACATATTTTAGGAATCTATTCTCTCACTCATGTAGGTATTCCTTGCACTAAAACAAGTATCAGCTCTTCCTTACCTTTGTAGAAGATTTTCATGAATTGATGTAGCCAAATAATTAATAAAGTGATGTCTAAACCTTCTGGTGACTAGGGTTGGTCCTTAACCAACAAATGTACTATCTGTGCTTGAAGCTTTTCCAACCTTGTAATATCTGCCAGAGAACTTATTCTAGGGGAGGATTTAATTTAATAGTTTATGAAAATCACATGTTTGAAATGGCTTTTTTTCCCCCCACCTTCAGGGTAATATATAGTGTGGAAATGGTTTATGTTCTAGAAGTTGATCTCATTTTGCTTTGTGGAGTTTGGGAATGAAGTCAGAGAAACATTTTAGCAGTCAGCTGGAAAAAGAATGATAAATTGTTGCATGCACAATAAATGAATTTGGTAAAGGCATCCCCTTGTAGTTGAGTGTAAACAACTTTCCAACCATGTAGATCTTTCCTCCTGGCTAAGATTGAATGGATGATTTTAGCATAAAACATTGAGTTTAATTGATTTACTTGATTTTCAATATTATTAAAAGGATAATATTATAGATACAAATAAATTAAAAATTTTAAACTTCTGATAAAGAAAGTTTACTTTCAGTTACTTTCTGCATCTTGAGATTTCAGGGCCACAGAGAAACTTTCCAACTTCTTTCCAATTCTCACACTCGAGATTTGCTATTACTCACCTTAGGTTCAGAGTAGGTGTGCATGTTTGTGTACAGTCACAATAATTAATAAATTCCTTGTTTTTAATCTCAGTAGGAATAAATAAATGCTGTTGCCACTGAACATTTTATTTCTAAGCCTTTGAGGTGTAGCCAACCTGAGCTTCTTCAAATCATTACATTGATAGATAAAACTCAAAAAATCAGAATAAATAAATTCTAGGTTAAATTTGGATTATCACAGTATTATCATTGAAGAACAAAAAAGAGAGTTGACTAGGGGATGGGCAGTTACTTCAAATGATACAGAATTTAAAATTTTTTAATTTTACATATTTTACCATGTCTTTAAAGTGGAACTGTACATTTTAATACAATGGTGTATTAAACATACATGATTTTTGAGTTTTCTTTTATATGTGCAGTAGACATGCTTTTATATGTGCAGGATAGAACATGCATATAAAACGCAATTACATATACAATATGAAATACAATGTAGAGTTGTTAGATTTGGATTAAGATGATTAATGTTACAATTTCTTTTGCCCTTTTTTGTAACTCCAGTCATTTGCCTAGTGTCTAGCACCTACACTTAATAAATGCTCATTACTAGTTTTTTGCTATTTAAAAAAACCCTAAAATTTTTTTTTTTAATTTTAGGTAAAAGATCCTCCGGAAATCAACTTAATTCTACGTCCCCAGGGTTTGACTGGTGATGAAGAAGTCTATGTCACAGTGGATTTGAAAGTCAAATGCCCACCAACTTATCCAGATGTGTGAGTACATTTGTGGATTGTTTTGATGTGGTTTCAGTTTGCCCTTTTATCACCACAAATGTTAACTGAAATTTATTAATGAAAACCTTCTTTTTATTCTTTTTTAAATGTTCATTTTATTGATTTCTCATCTTCTTTCAGATCCCCTAATGAGGAAATTTTCAAAAGTATCTTAGGTCCTTTTCCCTCTTCTCTCCACACTCTCCTTTGGCAAGTTCATTTACTCCCATGACTGACCAATCCTACTTCAAAAACTATCTAAATTTACATCTATCATTACTTTTTTTCTGTGCCTAAGACTTGTATCACCAGGTCGCAATAAAAGATTGTCACCTGGCTATCCCATTGGCACCTCAAACCAAGCTTATCTTTCCCTCTAATCCTCTCCATTCTGACCTCAGTGTTTCTGTCTGTTATGCCATCATTCATTTACCTAATCTCCCTTGTTTAAAACTTTGATGTTACCATCAATTTTATGTGTACAAGGTTTCTTGTATCATAGAATTATAAGACCATGGATATAGATCTGAAGGGGGATTCCAGAAGCCATCTAGTCTAATACCTTCCTCTTTCTTTTTTTTTTTAAATTTAATTTAATTTAATTATTATTTTTTTTAATTAAAGCTTTTTATTTGCAAAACATATTCATGGGTAATTTTTCAACATTGACCCTTGCAAAGCCTTCTCTTCCAAATTTTTTTCTCCTTCCCCCATCTCCTCCCCTATATGGCAGGTAGTTTAATACATATTAATTATGTTAAAATATATGACAAATCAAATATATGTATACATATTTATACACTTATCTTGCTGTACAAGAAAAAAAAAAAACCTGAGAAGGAAAATAAAATGCAAGCAGATATCAACAGAAAGCGTGAAAATGCTATTTTGTGGTCCACACTCAGATCCCACAGACCTCTCCCTGGGTATATATCGCTTTCTTCATCACTGAACAACTGGAACTAGTTTGAAGCATTTCATTGTTGAAGAGAGCCATGTCCATCAGAATTGATCATCATATAGTCTTTTTTTGAGACTAACAATTTGATTTTCCTCTTTCCTTTTTCTAATCAAATTAACTAGAGGTTTATCTATTTTGTTGGTTTTTTCATAAAACCAACTTTTAGTTTTATTTATTAATTCAATAGGTTTTTTTTACTTTCAATTTTATTAGTCTCTCCTTTTATTTTTAGGATTTCAAGTTTGGTATTTGATTGGGGGTTTTTAATTTGTTCTTTCTCTAGCTTTTAGTTGCAAGCCCAATTCATTGATTTTCTCTTTCTCTGTGCAAACAAGCATCTAGAGATATAAAATTTCCCCTTATTACCGCTTTGGCTGTATCCCACAAATTTTGGTATGTTGTCTCATTATTGTCATTCTCTTTGATGAAATTAGTAATTGTGTCTGTAATTTGCTGTTTCACCCATTCATTCTTTAGGATAAAATTATTTAGTTTCCAATTGCTTTTTGGTCTATTTTCTCCTGGCCTTATATTGCATGTGATTTTTATTCCATCATGATCCGAAAGCCTTATTTCCTATTATTTCTTTCCCTGCATTCGAAACTCCAAGCAAACTTAGTTATCCTGGTCTGCCACTGTGCCTCTGTTCAAATTAGTTCCCATGCTTGAAATGTTCTTCATTCACTTTACCTCCTGAATTCCTGCCCATCTTAAAAACCCAAACTCAAAAGCCAGCATTCTTTCCTGATCCTTCCATCAGTAATAAATCTTTTCCTCACAAGTCTCATATGGTATTTTTGTTTTGGAATTCTCCAATTTGGATTTCATAATATTGTTTGTGATAGTTAACTCTATTTGTGCCTTAGTCCCTCTATTGGATTCTAAGTTCCATAAGGGCAGAGACTTTGTTTTATCTAAACTTTTATATCTTTAGCATTTATACCCAGTTATCATTTACATTTATTTATTTGTTAGTGGAATGAATGAACACAGAACCAAGTTTCTGGGACTTGCTGAAGCACAATAACAGGAACAGAGTAGGATTCTTTCCCCTTAAACTTGCTTCTTGTGGCTTGAAGATCCCTTGCAAAGGAATAAAGTAGACACTTCAGTGCTTGGTGGCATCTGATGTTTTCTCTTCCTGCAGTTGACCCTGACTTACATCATGTATATTCAGCCCACTTTCCTGTAAGATTTTGATAATATGATATTGGTCATTATGTAAACTGTAATTGTCTTTTGAGAAAAATTTCCTTTTTTAATCATTATTAAGTGTATTACTAGAAATTGTTGAGATTTTTGTGATAATAGTCATAGGGCACAGTAAGGTTCATATCTTAACTAATGTTGAAGTTAGTGATATCGATAAAACATATACCAAATTCTGAAATAAACCTTTTATTTTCCAGTGTCCCTGAAATAGAGCTAAAGAATGCAAAAGGTTTGTCAAATGAAAGTGTTAATTCACTAAAGGCCAACCTGGAAAAATTAGCTAAAGAACATTGTGGAGAGGTAAGATTTTTTTTTAAAAATGTATGTAACATAATCAATGCCATCAAAAAATCAAAATGGATGTTTCATCTAGCATTTTAAAATTTTTAAATATTATTTTACTGGTATATTATTTTTCCAATTTTATATAAAATGGTTTTCAGTTTTCATTTTTATAAGATTTTTAATTCCAAATTTTTTTCCTCCCTCCTTCTCTTCCCTTCTCTCTCCCCATGCTAGCAAGCAATCTTATATAGGATATGCATATATATTCATTCTTTTTTAAACATATTTCCAGATGAATCATGTTGGGAAAAAATCAGAATAAAAGAGGAAAACCACAAGAAAGAAAAAAACAAAACAAAAGGGAAAAAAAAAGGTGAAAATAGTATGCTTCAATCCAGTCTCCGTAGTTCTTTCTCTGGATGTAAATGGCATTTTTCATCCAAAGTTCATTGAAATTGTCTTGGATCACTGAATTGATGAAAAGAGCTAAGTCTAGCATAATTGATCATCACACAATCTTGCTTTTGCTGTGTATAATGTTTTCCTGTTTCTGCTTGCTTCACTCAGCATCAGTTCATATAAGATTTTCCAGGCTTTTTTTTTCACCTTGCTTTTGATGGGACTCATTTTACCTTTGATTTAAAAGTTTTTCCTGTGTCTTTTAGATACATTTTATTCCTCAATTTTTGGTTTCAAATTATCCTATGGCTAGATTCTAAAACAAAATCAGTAGCACTAAATGATATAAAGTTGACCAGTCAATCTTGGAGACATTGTCCACTAAATAGGTTCATATTGAGGACTTTTTTGACCAGTGAATGATGCTGTAATTGGTATATTGCGAACAGTGATAACGTATTTGATTATACACTTTTAGCAAACTTGGGATATGCTATCAATTTCTATCCTGCCACAATGAAATCTTAACTATAACACTGAAAAATCTTAATTTTTCAGGATTTTGTTGATTTGTTGAAATACAAAAGGGAAGGAGTCTTCACTTTACAAAAGTTTTTGCTTCCAGATTTAATCAGCCCTGAACCCATCTCCCCATTACCACAGGCTTAACCTGAAGAGAAAGAAGAACTGGCTTAGTATTTACTCAATGTGGCCTTCAACCCAGCTGTTTCAAACAGCTTTGCAGTTTCAAAACTGGTGTTCTCCTTGGCCCTTTCTCTGCCATTAATCCCACACATTTGTGAGACTGGACAAAAGCAACAGCAAATGGGTTAAATTAAATATTGCTGATTTGTCTCAAACCTTTCCTGGTCTCTACCCTTTTCCGTAAGGTTTATTGAGTCATGAATCACACCTCTTCTAACAGACCAGTTTTTACTCAAAGCCTTGTTATTTTCAATATAACATATACACCATCGTAATAATATGTGAAGGATTATTTCATAACAAATTTCCTTCTCATTTACTTGTAATAGACTCCAATACCATTTCTATAACTGAATAATATAAGACAAGGGCAAGCTGGTATGGCTGGACAAAAATCTGGAGGTTTTAATGGCCTGCAAGTTCAGTAGGAATCAATAGTGTGGTATGACAGCCAGGAAAATGAATGCAATGTTAGATTGCTTTAAGAATAATATAGGTTCAAGATTAAGATACTTTTCCCTTTCCCCAGCAGATCCCCCTCAAGTATACTGTTCTGTTCTGGATGCCTCATTTTAGGAATAAAAAGAGAGATGATGGAGACTGTCTAGAGTATATCAGCAAAGATGGTGAAGGAATTTTAAGTTCAGGCCATAAGAGTACAATTCAAAGGAACTGAAGATGTTTAGTTAAAGAAGTTGCTGAGAAAACCCCAATGGGGTTATAGAGAGTTGGGCATGACTGAAAAATGACTGAACAGCAACAAGCTTAAAGATGAGAATATTTTAAGGGGGATACAAAAGCTGTCTTCATGGAAGAGAATTTTTGCTGGTCCTGCTTTAGGCATTGTAGAAAGAAGAACCCTTACTCTTGAGTCAAAGCATCTGAGTTCAAATTTACTACAGGTGGTAATTACCTTCATGGCGTTGGGCAAGTAAATGTCTCTTTCTGTGTCTCACTATTCTCATGTGTAGAATAAAGAGGTCAGACTAGTCAGAATCTAAGGACCTTTTTAAGGTTCTAAATCTATGATCTTGTGTTTAGCCACCAACTTAGGAGCATTGTCAGCATTATCAAGTGGAAATTTTAAAGAGGTATATTAGGCTTAATATACAGAGAAACTTGGTAATGATTAGAACTAACCAAAAGTAAAATGGCTTATCTTAAAAGTAAAATGGTCTTCATAATGGTCTTCATATTGGATGACCACTTGTCAGCTATGTAAAAGATTTCTTATTCAAGTACAGGCTGGAGTAAATGGCCTCCAAAGTCCCTTCCAACAATGAGGTTCTGTAGGTGTTTACCAAGAAAAATCCAGTAATGACTTCCTTAGCAGCTTCCTGCCCATAAGAGTCTACATATTTAGTATTCTGAGAATGTCTTGATCATAGTACTGTGAAAGATAAATCTGGGTGTTTTCTGGATATATGGTAAATAAGTACTATAGGAATTTCTTTTCTTCACTTCTTTCTAGTGATAGTGTACCTTCTTTTCCTTTTAAATTTTTACTAAGGAGGATCTTATACCCTTCATTAAAAAAAAAGAGAGAAATGACTTAAAGCTAATAAGGAGGTACTAAATTGGAAGAAACTTTGGGCCTCAAAGTCTCACTTATTAAAGGCAACTTTATTTAAGTCAAGTAAAGAATAAATAAAATGACACAAATTTTAACTTATAGCTTATAATAGTTAATCAGAAGTTGATCTCTAAAAACCATTCTCCTGTTAAAATTTTGTGACTTGAAGTTGTATTTGAATACTGCAGGGACAGACGAGGACATTTCTGATGAAAAATGGAATTTAAATAATTTCATTAGCTTTTTCTAGTTTCTCAGGATTTTTGCAGGAAATTAGAAAATTCAGTTATAGAAATGCCTTGAGATGCTGGGATTCATATGCATGTTTCAGATATTAGCTGTATACCCTGTTGTCTTACTGATCTTCCCTTGAGTCTGTTATCACTTTCATGAAGCCCCTAATCTGAAGATGTATTCTTTTTGTAAAGATAAAAGAAATTAACATGTATTTAAGATATGTTAACATTTTATTATATTTTCTACATATATAATCAGAAGAAATAAAAAAATATTGAAAAGGGAACAAATTTGAAGAGTAAATGATAAGTAGTCAAAAGCATTCTAACTCAGGTATAAATATTCAAAAGGAGCTCTTGAGTGTATTGTTCTATATGCAAGGACATAAGTATTTTCCCTATGTAGTGCAACAAGAAGATGATAAATCAGCTTGCTTAGGCCAAAAAGAACAGCTATGTAGTTATGGGCCCTTTTATTAAATATGTATTTGGTTATTGAATATCATGTCCTCTTTGTCACTAGTTCTGTTCTAATTTTTGTTGGTCTGAATTTTTTTTTTTGTAAATCTGAGATAATAGTGTTTCCTTTAAAAAAAAAAAAAAGAAAAAGAAAATAAACATAAAACATTAGACCTAGGAGTACCTTAGATGTTACTGAGTTCAATTCTTGCTTTCCGATGGTGAAATTAAGGTACAGAGGTAAGATGACTTTCCCAATGTTCTGCAACTACTTACTGACAAATCTAGAACTAGGGCCCAGCTCTCCTGAGTCCTAATATTCTTTCAGCCTTTATATTGTAATGCTCAGGGAGAAACTGAGGCAGTATCACACATTGGAAATTAGGTAATGCTTTATTGATGTTAATTGAGAGTTCAGAATCCATAGCTATGGATCAGGACTGGTGGGACTCATTGTTTCAAAGCGCGCAGTCCAGCCCAGAGACTGACACACAGTCAGCCGACTGAATACAAAGTACTCAGTACTTCATTGCTGGAGAACACTAGTTTTTATAATCTCCATGGCCCAGGGGGAAACAAAGAACTCATGGGAACAGCTGAGCACATCTGGTGTCCAAGGACACCATAAATTCAGTTCTGACAGGTTAGGGAGTGAGGAGCCTTGAGACAGAACTGGGCAAAGACTACAGATAAGGGGGATGTCGAGGCTGGCCACCTGGAGGTTTCATGATTACTTTGGAATGTGAGTCCAATTATTTCTGAAGGTCAGGAAGTGGGGATTTCTATTCTGGGACAGAGCAATTAAAGGAGACTGAAACAGCAATTAAGGGAGACTAATACTGCAACTGAGGGAAACTGAGGTTGCAACTGAGGGAAACTGAGGTTGCAACTGAGGGAAACTGAGGTTGCAACTGAGGGAAACTGAGGTTGCAACTGAGGGAAACTGAGGTAGTAACTGAGGGAGACTGAGACAGTAACTGAGGGAAACTGAGACAGGCACAATATAATTAGTATAATTGGTTTATACCCTTATAGAGGTTTTCAAGGAAACTTAATGTTTAGATAAAAGTTGTTTCTAATAAGCTTACCAATTATTTGTATGTAAAGTTTAAAAACTATTGCAAATACTTAATTTCCTTCAAATCTTACTTTTTATTTAACAACCCTCTCTTTATAAAAATTACACCATTGTCTTTTTTTTTCTGAGTCATTGAAGTTTAAATGAGTAAAGTTTTATGATATTTTAAATAAGACTTAATGGTGAGTAAATTATAGTGGTACAGTGTTTCTCACTATATACATGTGTGTATATGTTGTCATATACCATCCTGAGTTTAAAGTGCATACATTGAAAAGTAGCTAGAAATGACTGTTCTAATAAGAATTAACTCACTGGAAACAAGATTATTCTGGTAAATTAGTGAAACCTAGTATAAGAGAAGCCAGATTATATATATCAGAACTCTCAGTTCTTTGCAGCAGGAAACATTCTTTTTTCTTTTCTTTTTGCTGAGGAAATTGGGGTTAAGTGACTTGCCCAGGGTCATACAGCTAGGGAGTTTTAAGTGTCTGAGACCAGATTTGAACTCGGGTCCTTCTGACTTCAGGGCTGGTGCTCTATCCACTGCACCACCTAGCTGCCCCTAGAAAACATTCTTCATAACTGAAAGATGATGTCTACCCCTAATTCCAAGTGGTTCTATATATGGTAAATGAAAAGTTTACTGTGGTGAGTTTTATCATTTGCATATCTTAGTCAAATTTGGCTTGAATTTGAAATTTGATGTAAAATTTACATTCAATGAGAAGTAAATTTCCATTAAGAACTTTTCAGTGTTAGCTGATTTGAAAATTAGAAGCCCACAGGCTATAAATAAATATCTGAAAGTAATTCAATATAATTGAAAATGTTTATTAAGTACTTCCTATATGCAAGGCACTGTGCTAGGCACTGGGGAATACACAAATATGACTCAGTTTCAAGGACCACATGATATAACAGGGAGATTACATATACATATGTAATTGTGCTAACATAAAGTATACTAAGTCCAAAGAATTGCTCAGAGAAATCAGAATTAGAAGAGATCACTTAAGGAGAAGTCAAGGGAGACTTTATAGACCAGTGGCAGCCCTGAGTTGGATTTTGAAAGAGGAAAGGGACTTTAATCGACAGATGTGAAGGAAAAGCGTGTCTACACACACGTATACATGTAGCTACAATAGAGGATGAGAACTGGATGGAAAATAACCAAATTTGTCTAAAACACAAACTATATATAGAGAAGAAATATGAGATAAGTTTTGATGAGTGAGTTACTTTCAGACATTAGAAAGCTTTGAATGGGGCAGCAAGGTGGAGCAATGGATAGAGCACCAGCCCTGAAGTCATGAGGACTTGAGTTCAAATATAACCTCAGACACTTAATACTTCCTAGTTGTGTGATTCTGGGCAAGTCACTTAACCCCAATTGCCTCAGCAAAAAAAAAAGAAAGAAAGAAAGCTTTGAATGTCACAATCAGTATTTTATACTTTATTTGGTAGGCAATTGGGAGCCCTATGGAATTTTGATTTGAGGAATGACATAATCAGAGTAGTGTATTAGAAAGAGTTTGTAAGCAATAATGCAAATGATGGTTTGATAAGAGTTGGATTGTAAACAAAAAGGTCTATTAGGCAAAAAATAATGAAAGTCTGAATTAGGGGGTCACAGTGAATAAAAAGGAGAGAACAAAGGAAAGAGATTGCTGAAGTAGACTTGCTAGGACTTGCATGCCCAAGATCTCAGCAGGTAGTAAATATCACTGGTAGAGATGAACCCAAGTTCTCTGATTCCAGCTTTGTCTAGTATACCACATTGCCTTCCTGATATTTCAATAATTGATTATTTGTGAAGAAAAATATCACTGAGGTTTGAAAAAAAAAAACCAACAAAAAACCTTAGGGTAAATAAATGTTTCATATCACCTTGGCAATTCTAATAATTCTTTCACATAACAAGTGTCACCAATTATTAGGAATATAATTCAGCATCATTAGATGCCCCTTTTTTAGTTGTAATAGTGGTCTTGGTACAATAGAGGCTTATTTTTCAGCCAGTTGACTGAAAAGGCATTTGTTTTGGATAAATAATTAATGTCCAAGAAAAGAATCTGACTTCCAAACTTCTGTTATCTTGGAGGATTATTTGCCATTGTGTCTTTGATTTTATACAGAATGTTCAGGGGGAGTTATTTTTAAAATGAATTATTTGAACTAACTTTATATTTGTGTGTTAATGATAATTTTCTTAGTACTAAACCTGCTACCTTTATTTTTACTGGTTTTAGATGAAGATATTGAAGACTGAAATGCTTAAGATTGTAATTGAAACAGGTTTGCTATAAAAGTGTTTGACCTGATTTTTAAAATAAATTTGAATGAATGAAATGGAAGTCTTTTGAAGAGTGGAGAAAACCTCTGCTATTATAACCTGTGTATTAATAAACAAAATGCATTGGGCTACATTCTACATTTTTTATCAGTACAGCTTGAATTTTTTTCTCACACAACACCGTGTTAGATAGAAATCTGTTTCTTGCAGTATAATGCACTTTTATGAGTTAGGTGAAGAACTGAATTGTAAAAGGAAGCAGAAGAAAAGGTTTGTTTCATAGAATTCTAAGTTTTTCCGGAAATAATGGTCTCAGAGGACCAAGACACTCCCATTATCAATTGGTCTTTTCAATTTGGCTTGAGTCAGCCTGTGCACTATGCATTTTGCTGATGGAAAAAGAGAATTTAGAGATTAGATGGAAGGGACTTTAGAGACCATGTAGTCCAGCCTCCTCATTTTATAGATAAGGAAACTGAGACCCAGAGACAGTTAAATAACTTGTCCAATGTCACACAGATAATAGTAGCAGGGCTGAGATTCTCTGACGTCAAAGTCATTTGCATTACAATACTTACTGGACACCATAGAAGAAGTTTGTTGAAGCACATTTATAAATTGCACCATGGTCTCACATTGCCTTGTGATTTCAGAAGAAAATCCTTGAGAATAGTGTATATGGAACTTTTACTGACTTGTTATTTTTCTTCTCATGCACCTTCTGTCCCCTCATCCCTAGTAATGAGGTGTGTGTGTTTGGGTTTGGAGGTACAGTTTGGGAAGGTTAGGCTGATTATTTTATTGGAAAGTTTACTTTCCATTAAAATGAGAGACTTAGTGACTTGCCTGTAGTTAACACATTAATAAGTGCTAGAGGCAGAATTTACTCCAGGTCTCATGTCACACTCTCCTTTAAGGACTGTAATAAATCTAGATGACTAACCTTCTAGGCTGTACCAAAACTAACTGAGTTGGACTAGTATTACAAAGCTAGTCATTTTCACAGTGGTTGAATCATCATTTCTGTTGTAATATACTTACACTGCTCCCAGGTAGATTAGGGGTAAGATTTCATGGGTCCTATATTTCTAAAGAGACAATAGCCAAGAGTCAGATTCAGTCACTAAATTGCAGCCTCTGAAACAGTAATGACAATAAAATCTCTTTAATTAAATATCAAAAGATTATGTAATTAGTATATGAATACCAAAATATTAGATATGAAATACTCTTGAAAAGTCTGACACAATTGAAACCATCTCTTTATCCCTCTTAAAAGCTCTTTAAATTGCATTTAGTCTCTTCTTTTTACTCTGATGTTGATTTCACAGCCCCTCAACTGCTTGTTTCTCAGGTGCTAGATCCTTTTCTTTTAGAAATCATTATCTCTGGCTAGAAAGCCATCTGTTTACTTCTTCAGCATTTCTTATGTCTTACTACTTTCCAGCATTTATTCATATTCCCTCTAGTATATTTTTAAAAGAACATATTTTTTCAATAATATTTTTCCTAAAAGTATATTTTTGCAAAGGCTGAGGAAGGAACGGTGTTTCTTAGGGATACCCCAACATAACTGATTTCTTTGTATCTCACTCTCTATGAGGAAGTGAAAGTGAGTGCCTATTACTAGCTCTTCTGGATTCTGGAATTTTGTATATGAACAATTTAATTATTCATAACCCAGCTTAGTATGTTCTTTTAAAGGTCTTTAAAATATAGAAAGAAGATGTTTAAAGTATTTCAGTAGAAATAAGGGAAGAGAAACCCAGCAATGGAGTCTCTAATATCTCCATCAAGAGATATTCTCACCATTCTTTTTCTTTTCCACAAGTGCTTTCAGAATGTTTTACAATTCTAACTCATCAGCTCAAGTAAGATTTGCAGGCATCCGATGTGCAACAGATTGGCTTATTAGTCACTTGAGAGAACAGGGGTCCTTTTTTTCTTTTAAGGCTATGAAGACCCCATCTGGAAATTAAATCCCTTGAAGGTGGCCTTGCTGTACCAGATCTAAAGCTATATTATAAAGCAGCGGTCATCAAAACATTTGGTACTGGCTAAGAAATAGAGTAGTCGATCAGTGGAATAGAATAGGATCACAGGACAAAATAGGCAATAACTATAGCAATCTAATGTTTGATAAACCTAAAGACCCCAGCTTCTGGGATAAGAACTCACTATTTGACAAAAAATACTGGGAAAATTGGAAACTAGTATGGAAGAAATTAGAGCTTGACCCACACCTAACACCACATACCAAGATAAGATCTAAGTGGGTTTATGATTTAGACATAAAGAGTGATAGTATAAACAAATGAGAGGAACATAGGATAGTTTACCTCTCAGACCTGTGGAGAAGGAAGGAATTTGTGTCCAAAGAAGAACTGGAACTCTTAATTGAACACCAGATAGAAAATTTTGATTATATTAAACTTAAAAAAGCTTTTGTACAAACAAAACTTATGCAGACGAGATTAGGAGGGAAGCAATAAATTGGGAAATCATCTTTACATTTAAGGGTTCTGATAAAGGCCTCATTTCTAAAATATATAGAGAATTGTCTCATATTTATAAGAATTCAAGCCATTCTCCAATTGATAAATGGTCAAAGGATCTGAATAGACAATTTTCAGATGATGAAATTAAAATTATTCCTAGTCATATGAAAAGGTGCCCCAAATCACTATTGATCAGAGAAATGCAAATTAAGACACCTCTGAGATACCACTACACACCTGTCAGATTGGCTAAGATGACAGGAAAAGATAATGACGTAAGTTGGAGGGGATGTGGGAAGGCTGGGACACTGATGCATTGTTGGTGGAACTGTGAATGGATCCAACCATTCTGGAGAGCAGTTTGGAACTATGCTCAAAGTTATGAAACTGTGCATACCCTTTGACCCAGCAGTGTTTCTATTGGGCCTATTTCCCAAAGAGATCTTATAGGAAGGAAAGGGACCCACATCTGCAAAAATGTTTGTGGTAGCCCTTTTTATAGTGGCTAGAAACTGGAAACTGAATGGATGCCCATCAATTGGAGAATGGCTGAATAAATTATGGTATATGAATGTTATGGAATATTATTGTTCTGTAAGAAACGATCAGCAGGATGATTTCAGAGAGGTCTAAAGAGACTTGCATGAATTGATGCTAAGTGAAATGAGCAGAACCAGGAGATCAATACACATGGCAACAAAAAGACTATATGATGATCAATTCTGATGGACATGGTTCTCTTCAACATTGAGATGTTTCAAACCAGCTCCAATTGTTCAGTGATGAAGAAAGCCATATACACCCAGGGAGAGGGATATGAATGTGGACCACAACATAACATTTTCATGCTCTCTATTGATGCTTGCTTGCATTATGTTTCCCTTCTCAGATTTTTTTTTTGTAGATCTGATTTTTCTTGTGCAGCAAGATAATTGTATAAATATGTATATGCATGCGATTTGTCGAGTATTTTAACATAATTAACATGTATTAGATCTCCTGCCATCTAGGGGAGGAGGTGAGGGGTAAGGGGGAAAAATTTGTAACAGAAAGCTTTGCAAGGGTCAATGTTGAAAAATTACCCATGCATATGTTTTGCAAATAAAAAGCTTTATAAAATTAATTAATTTAAAAAAGAAAATTAAATCCTTTTGAAATATCCTATTGGCCTTGTTCCCAATAGATAGGAAGTAAGGTCTTTGTGTATCAGCTATACCTACAGAATATTTTACTAGTTCATCTACTAAAGCAGATGACTGTTCTGATTTTAACAATGTTTGTTTTCTGCAAAGGAGGCATCAGTGCTGGAAGATGTAGACATCTTCAAGGTTTTTTTTTGTTTGTTTTTTGTTTTTTTTCAAAGATGAACTTTTTTTTAAAAAAGTAGCTTTGTATTTTCAGAAATACATGCAAAGACAGTTTTCAACATTCACCCTTGCAAAACCTTGTGTTCCAAATTTTTCTCGCTTCCTCCTTCCTCTTATCCCCCTCCCCTAGACAGCAAGTAATCCAATATAGGTTAAACATGTGCAATTCAAGAAGAACTACTCTTAAGACCACAGCAGCAATATAATCCAGGTCAAGTCCAGTGGACAGTGTCAGTTCCAAATTACTAAAGTTAAAGAATCCGTCCTTTCTATTAACAGATTAAAATATTGGAAGGTTACTGGAACTGTCAATGGCAGTTCCTATATCTATATTAGACAGTTTGCCTTTTTGGTTTTCTAACTTCCAAAAGTGATGGTTGTGTTTATTAGTAACTAACTAGTATTACAAAACAAAATGTTCTAATTTCATGAAACTTTTTTTTTAAGTCTGCTTTAATTTTACTGTACAGAAAAGGCCACTATATTAAGTGTGCCTGGGGAAAAAAAAAAATTGAGGCAATGTATTTTATGCTGGTAGTAATTTGTCTTAAGTAGTCGCAGTTTCTAAAAGGTTGGTTTGCCAATAAGATTTGTTTTCTTAATACCTTAGAATCATAGGTCAGTAAGTATCCTATCAGAATGTTTTTCTTGAGGCAATTGGGGTTAAGTGACTTGCCCAGGGTCACACAGCTAGGGAATGTTAAGTGTCTGAAATCAGATTTGAACTCAGGCCCTCCTGACTTCAGGGCTGGTGCTCTATCCACTGCGCCACCTAGCTGCCCCCCTCCTATCAGAATATTATCAAGTAACTCATACTTTGTATCTTTTTGCTGTTATTGTTCAACATTTTTTGTTATGCTATTTGGATCACTGCTTTAAATTCTATGCTAGTAGAATTTCATTTTGCTTCAAATTTGTAGGTGATGATATTTGAACTGGCAGATCATGTACAGTCATTCCTCAGTGAACATAATAAGCCACCCTCTAAGTCTTTTCATGAAGAAATGCTAAAAAATCATCAAAAACTACAGGAAAGACAAGCCCAAGAAGAGCAGCAGCGGTTATTAGAAGCAAAGCAAAAAGAAGAGCAAGTGGTGAGACAAGTTCTGTTTCAAATGTCTGGGAACATGGAATATGGTGGGTTGTGTAGATCTTAAGGTTATATGTTCTTATAGATTTTATCATTCTGCTTATAACAAGCTTTCTCAAGGTTAGGGCCAGACATGACATGATTGGATTTCCTGACATTAAGTGAAAAAAATGTACTTAGCAAGTTTTTTCCCTCAGTATTGAGTAGCCATCTTCTTCCCACCCCACCCAGTACCTTCTAGGTCATCTATAGCAGGCCACCCATATTTGCTATAGTCTTTCTGATTATTGTTGATTTCATAGCAATCTACTGGTGACTATTGTCATCCCACATTAGCCATGGATTGTCTACAGGAAGGCTGAGTGAACCCAGGAGAAAAGGGCCCACAGTAGTAACTGCTTATTTGGTGTATGACCTGGTCCCTCAATTCTCTAAAACAACCAGTTGATAGAGTAAATGTATGAATTACTCACTTCTCTCCTACTTCCCCAGTCCCCTAGAAAAAAATCTTTATTTATTCACTCATTTTAAAACAACAAATGCACAAATTGGTATATTAAGGACACTATTTTCAAAATCAAGTTTTGTTTTTAAAAGCATGCTAATCCTTTTTGAGACAAGTGTTTCATTTGCCTCTGAGATGATTATTTAAGGATCTTGAGCTTTTCTCAAGAATATAGAGAAAAGTTCTGGAGCTTGTATAGTAAGTCAACACAATATCTTCTGAAACAGGAGGATCTTGCTGTCTAAATAGTGAATCCTTATTCCATTTCACTCAGTAGAGCTCATCCTTCATGACAGGAGCAAATACTTTTGGCAAAGATACATTTCTTTATTTTATTCTTCACTTGGTACTAATAGGGAATCTCTAAGCAAAATTGTTTCTCTAACTATATGCCCTTAACATATGCCTGAATGAGAACCTGCCTGATAAGAGAACCTGTAAAGCTACAATTTGCTCTACCAAATCAAATGCTTAAAGTAAAAAAAAAAAAAAACTGTGGGATATTTTTTATACTCTATACTTTTCAGTTAGTAGACTACAAAAATAGTTTGCTGTGTAGAATAATTTGTCACAGGATGCCAGTTTTTTCCTTTTTACTTGTCATGAAGTTTTTACAAAATCATTTTCATGAAGATTTCATAGAAATGAGAAAATAGGTATGTAAATTAGTTAATTAGGAATATCATCTTGAGTGCCTTTTTTCGAGTAATAATCTACTGCAGGAGTTTTCCCTACCATTTTTATGTCTTCCCATTTTTAAGTGCATTGAAAATTGGTCCCTTGGGGCAGTTAGGTGGCGCAGTAGATAGAGCACCAGCCCTGAAGTCAGGAGAACCTGAGTTCAAATTTGGTCTTAAGTGGCACTTAATACTTCCTAGCTGTGTAACCGTGGGCAAGTCACTTATCCCCAATTGCCTCAGGAAAAAGAAGAAAAAAAAAAAAAAGAAAATTGGTCCCTTGATGCCTTTAAAATTGTATTTCCTCCAGCAGCACAATTGTCTTGGTCTGGCCCAGCTGTTTTTCAGAATCATTCTCTTAAGTCTCATTTCTGCGTCCTCATAAGTCATATCATGAACTGAGGTGAGAAGCCACATATATGTGATTGTCCTTAGACTGTCATAAATGATGAAAATAGGTCTTCATAAATACATTAGCAAATTTGTTTCATTTTTCACCTATTTATTGTTGTTTAGTTTTAGTTTTAGTTCTGCTTGTACTTAAAATGGCCTTGCCTAATTGGGTCTCAGGCCAAATTTTCTGCAGTCATTTTTCTTTCTATTGTTCCTTATTATTTTATAACCTAAAAGTGCCCCCAGTTTACTACCATCCTCCTTAATTTCTTATAAATAAATTTTTATTGTAAACTGGTTTTGCCATTGACTGCTACTATTGTTTTCTGTCAGTTAAACCTTTGAGGAATGTGGTAATAATCAGCAATATCTTTACCTTAATCCATTTTTTTACATCCCTTTTTTTTTTTTTTAAACACCATCTGTCATTTTTTATACTCAGGTCTTAACTGATTTGATCAGGTGAAAATGGTTGAAATTATCTACATTGTCTTTCTCATTTTCTCTTCTATTTTAGTGTTGATTTTGATATTTGCTCAAACTAGTTATGATCTAACTACACAAAGATGGCTGATTTCAGAAATTACTTCCATATCAGTAGTGGGTTATTCTCTGTTAAGGCTTCACCTAATATTTTTTGTTGTTTTTTTTTTGTTTGTTTGTTTTGTTTTGTTTTTCCTGAGGCATTTGGGGTTAAGTGACTTGCCTCGGGTCACACAGCTAGGAAGTATTAAGTGTCTGAGACCAAATTTGAACTCGGGTCCTCCTTACTTCAGGGCTGGTGCTCTATCCATTTTGTCACCTAGCTGCCCCATTCACCTAATATTTACTGAGAACTCCAATCTACATCCCAAAGCACATTGGCTTCATCCCCCATTCTCTCTTTCTTTATTTTAGTTTTGAATGAAGACATGATCCTTCTTGCCCAGAGCATCCCCCCTATATGTATTCATGTTGTCCTCTCTTCCCTTCTTCTCTGAAAAATTGTCCCTACAATTAATCTCTTCTAGTTTTTCTAATCTTTATTCTTTCCCTTTTGACCTGCTCTTTGCTGCCTAAAAACTTTTCTAGGTTTCACTTGATCCTTAAGCTATCTGTCATTTATCTCACCTCTCTTTTATAGTTAAACTTTGAGGAAAAAGCTACCTGTGATTATTGCCTCCATTTCTTCTCCTCTCACTTATCAACCCCTTTCATTTTGGCTTCTGGCTTCAACACTCACTGACACTGCTCTCTTCTATGTTACCAGTATTTCTTATCACCAAATCTGTTGACCTTTTATTTGCTTTTGTTTTCTTCAGTTCTCTACAGCATGGCATTCTTGACTAGTCTTTCCTCAATATTCTTTCCCTTCTGGGTTTTCATGACACTGCTCTCTCTGCCAGTTCTCCTATCTGACTAAATCTTTTCAGTCTCTTTTGCTGACCTTCAGTTAGAGCCTGCCCCCTGAGTATATCTTCAAGATTCTCTTCTTGGATACTCTTCTTTCTATATGTTTTCTTTATAACTTCATTATTTTATATATTCAGCTTTCTCTATGCAGATGAATTCCACTTATCTCTATCCAGTTCTAATTTCTCAGCTGAACTTTTGTCCTTTTGAACTGGATCTTTTGAAAACATCTCAACTCAGCATGTCTAAAACAGCTCATTATCTTTACCACCACCAGCTCTTGCCCCCAAATCCAACCTCTTCTGAACTCTGTTAAGATTGCTGCCTTTTTCTGGTCATCTAGATTTGTCAATTGCCAGATCTTGTTAATTCTACCTCAATAGCATCTCTCATGGGCCTTTTTTTAAATTCAGGACTCATTAACTCTCAACTAGACTATTGCAGTAATTTCCTAAGTGATCTTTCTTCCTCATTTCACTTATGTTTTGTAAATCATTTTCTACACAGGTACCCAAATCATATTTCTAAAGCACATATCACTCTGCCCAATGCAATAAACTTCCATAGTTCCCTATTACCTGTAGGATCAAATATAAATTATATTTGGCATTTAAAGCTTTTTCCAACCTAACTCCAACCTACTTATTCAGACTGATTATTCATTAGTCCATTTTCTTCAGTTTGGTCCAGCAAATTAGTGGCTGCCTTTCACACATGATATTCTAGCAACCATTTCTATCTTTGTACAAGGTGTTTCTCATACCTGAAATGTGCTCCTTCCTCACTAATATCTCTTAAAATCTCTTGTTCCCTTTAAAGTTAAACCTTCCACCTTCCACAGAATACTTTACTCCTCCCTCCAACTGCTATACTCCTTCCCTAAATTACCTTGTCTTATATATTTTGTACTTTTATTTGTACATGTTATCTCTCCTGATAGAATGTAAGGATCAAATGAAATAATATACATTAAAGCAATTTGTAGATCTTAAAGTGCCATATAAATGTTAGCTGTTATTTTTATAGACTGTAAATTCCTTGAAAAATTCTACTGTTGTCTTTGGATTTCTGGTGTCTAGCATAGCACCTGGTACTTAGTAATGCTCATCAATTGATTGATAGATATACTCAGTTTTATTTTTCATGGTATTATTTAATGTTTCTCTTTCAACTTTTCAAGAAGAAAATATTCATTATATTTATCTGAGAGTTTTTTGTGTGGCCCGTAATCTTTTGGCCTTGTTGTTTCTTCATTTTGAATCATATTTTTCAAATGTATTTTTCATTATCCTCTTCTATTTAACCTTTGTATTGAATTCATGGAATATTATATGTTGACTTGGTTTAGAGGAGATTGTCAAATTTTCATAGAATTTCTTCATTGCCTTATCTTCTATCACATATATTGGCTTATGAACTGCATTTATCTTTTTTGCTCATGTTCATCATAAGAACTGCAACCCAAGATGACCTAGCATTCTATGAGATATTGTAATATTGTTGCCTATGAATGACTCAAAAGAACCACTCAAACAAGTTTAGCTTAGTAACCTGTAGAGATAAAAGCAAATGAAGAAAGAAATTCCTTTTCCCCAGACTGTGATATTTAGCTAGATGAGCAGTCATTTGAGTACTATCAGTTCATCCGCATTGAACATACATTGTGAATGGATAAAGAGATGCACCAAGAATGAGTATGTTGAAGATAACTGGATTCCTTTTGAGAACTTGTGCTGGGCTTGTATGATCTTAGACTGCCTTCTGACATTAAAAAAATCCATATTTTAAACACCATTATTCTTTTGTTTTGCTCTATTACTGCAAGTAGTAAAATATTACAGTTAAAAAGATTTAAAAATACAGGTGACCTAAAAAGTATTAGAAAGAGATGCATGGTGGATATAAATAAGTCACAATTTTTATAAATGATGACCTGTTTTTTAAAAAAAAAAATGGTATAGAAGATAATCCTTCAGGAAATAGCTCATTAGAAAAGGATATAGGTTAAAACAGTTAATAATAAAGTTTTTTATATTTTATTTGTCCCTTAACAATGTCTATTTGTTGAGTCTTATCCAATACATGGTCACTGCCTTTTACCTACTTAGTTGTGCATACTGTCCCTCATTTGGAAGAGATTTTTTTCCTTAATTTTGGAGGTAACTATATCTTTGTTAGAATTCACACCATTTGGGAAGTAAATGCTGACTAGTAGAGTCTTGTGGTGAATTGATCTGCTGCAACATATCCTAAATTTTTGAGCAGTTTATTGAAGGTAGTTATTATTTATGATTTGCTTGCTGTATGATAAATGTAGTAGCGCCACATAAGCAAGGATATAAAGTCCAAGAAAATAGATCTACATTCATTGAACACTAGCAACATTACAGGTTTGGGTCTTCTAAGAAATGACTTGAATTATTGAACTTTAAAAAAAAATTTTTAATGTTTCTTAAATTCCATTTATCCTGCTTAGATTTCTGAGACTTGATAGCATTATGATTTGTTTCAGCAACTTGAAATCCTTCATGAGATTCAGAGAAGGAAAGAAGAAAAAAGAGAAGAGAAAAAAAGGAAAGAAATGGCAAAGCAGGTACTAAAAATTACCTTTTCTATTAATAATTACTGAGACAAATGATTTAGTTGCTTTAAATTAAGATTTGCCATTAATGAGGAGTTTCCCTTTCATTTTTGATTATTATAAGTGATATCATTGTGATGGTATATGTAACTTTTAAAAGAAAATAGAATATGCTCCCTTCCAATTTTAAATCTCTGGTTCTATGTCAGAATTGGAAGGGACCTCAGAGGCTCCATACCTTATCTTATCAAGAATCATAGGTTCAGGAACTCTTACAAATAGTCATTTAGCTTTTATTCAAAGACTTTTATTAAGAGAATCCACTACTTCTTTCTAGGCAGCCCATACTATATTTGATTAGTTCAGACTGGTAAGAAATTTTTCTTTATAATCAAATGCAAATCTGCAACTCTATAATTCCCTTTACCCCCTAATAATTCATAGTTCTGTTCTTTGGAGTGAAGTAGAACATGTCTCTAATTTCTCTTTCCCATGATAGTCCTTCAGATACTTAAAAACAGTTATCATGTTCCTTATAAATCTACTCTTTTCCAGACTAAACATCCCTAGTGCTTTTGATTGATCCAAATATAATCTGTTCTACTAAAAAACATATTCTTGGTTTTCCAAAAATATAATATGGAATAGTTGCAAGGAACAATAGATGCAGAACCAAAATCGGGTTCTAATGGGAGGGGGGAGGGAAACAAATATATATGAAGAAATATACAACATAAATATAAAGATATATACAGCATAAATATATATGTATATACATACATATATAGTCATTCCAGAGAAGGTATTCTGAAAGGGAGAACCTTAATAGTGAGGGCCATTAGGAAAAATTGCATGGAGAAGGTGATGCTTTAGCTGCATCTTAAAAGAAGAGAGAGATTCTACAGAGGAAGGAAGGAAGGGAATTCCTCACTTTTGGGACTGTCATTGCAAAGGTACAGAGAAAAAAGATAGAATGTCATCTATGACAGAGAGAAGCTTAGTTTAGCTAGATCATAGTTAGGAAGAGGAGTGGAAGTATTCCCTTATCTGAAAAATTGCACTCACTTCCCAGGGTTGTTGTAACGATAAAATGAGATTAAAAAGCACTTTATGAGAGTTTATATTAATAATAATTGTCATTATTATTATCATTATTGTTCAAAGATAAGTTAGGGCCAGGTTGTACAAGATGTTTAATTTTAGAGAGAAGTTTATATTTGATTATAGAGGCAATAAGAAGTCAGCAGAGTGGATTGAGTAGGAGAGTCATGATCAGATTTGTATTTAAGGAAAATTACTTTGGCAAGAGTATGGAGGATGAATTATAGGGTAGTGAATTTGGAGTCAATAAGACTGAACTCGAAGGCCATTTCAATAATCTTATAAATAATAGAAATAACAATGGCCTTAACCAAGGTAGTGGCTGCGTGAGAGGCAGAACAAGTCAGAAGCAAGAGATGTTCAGATAACAACAAGATTTGGCAACTGATTTCTAATATATTGAGTGGAGGAGAATTTGGTGTCTCAGATATCAAAGTTATGAACCTGGGCAACTGGTAACATGGTGGTACCTTTAACAGAAATAGTGGCATTTGGAAGATGGAAAAGTTTGGGGATAGGGAGGAAGATAGTTTTTGACATGTTGAGTTTGATGTCTTAAGTATATCCAGTTTGGATTATTCAATAAGTAATTGGTGATACAGGACTTCAGAGAAGAGACTAAGGCTGTATATGGAAATCTGAGAGTCATCTGAATAAAAGTGACAATAAAAACCGTGGGAGCAAATGGGCTATATAGAAAGAGAAAGACAAAAGAGCTTAGGAAAGAGGTTACATATAGTGATCCAATCAAAGAAATGGAACTGGAGCTATCAGAAAGGTGAATCAGAAAAAAGAATAATGCCATGAAAACCCTGAGAGGAGAGAATACACAGGAGAAGAGGAAGACTACATTGGTAATTTCAAAGAATAGTTTTAGTTGACTAAACCAAATATATATAATAAATATAAACTAAATATTTAGTTGCTGCTAAACCTGTAACTTAAGTTTGAATGTCCTAAATTGAAGGAGAATTAATAGATAATATGATGAAGAGAGAACTGGCATATAATTTTACTGAAAAACAAAAATTTATTTCTGTTTGTTTTGATAACCATCTCTAGATTTCTGAATCAAGAGCTTTGTTATTCCTCAACCTGGGACTAAAGATTTAATATTTTTCTATAATTTCTTTCAAAGATTGATTTGATATTTCTTTTCTAGGAACGCTTAGAAATTGCCATTTTAGCAAACCAAGATCATAACTCCAGAAAAGATCTAACTGGATACAAACCATCCGTCAGTATAAATGGAGGTGCCTTAGATCATGTAGGCCATGTTAAACATCGTGCAAACTCCACAGGAAGATCAAAGTAGGTACCTCATATTTTTGGAGTGGGAGGATATATATTGATTTATAGTGAGCTTTTTTGAAAAACATTCAGGGGCTGATGAGTGGGTTATATAATTTGTCATTTGGAGGGTTTCCTTATAATTTGTTGTCCACTCTGTTAGGGACAATTTAAAAGTTAATTAACAATGTCATCAGTTTTTAAGATCCAAATGTAACCTATAAGACTCTTAGTCTGTTGCTCGTTCTACTACATCACAGTACACTTAATGAATGATCACTGCCTAATGACCTTTGCAGGCAGCTTCAATAATGCTAAAGTACAGCTTTCCTTGGAAGGGAGTACTGAACCTATGGGAGAATACTACAGAATGATTTACCAGTACTACGCCATCCAGAGCTACAAGAGAATGATTATGACAGTGTGCTACATATTTGGTGTTTTGTCTCATCGTATTTTCTTTGTGTATTTCTAGTCTTCTCAACTACATTTCAATCTATTTCTCACCATCTTGGCATTCATCAAAGTATTTATCACGATGTCTTATATATAGTGAATATTCAATATTTGTTGAATAGAATTGGGGAAAAATAAAGGAGGGGAAGCTTTTCCTCTTTCTCACAGAAGACATATGTATATAAAATAGCTGTTAAAATTTGTTTTTATTCTATTTATTAACTAGGAGTAATACTAGGAAATGTATTAAATGACTAGTCCTTTTCTTGCTTCACTCTTTTTTCTTGCCTTCATAGATTTCTCTGCTTTGCATAAGGGAAGGGAAACAAACCTTTTATTTCCCATTCTTAAAACCAAACATGATATGAGATCATCTGTTTTTATGAGCTAATTGTATCTGATCTTGTTGTAAGAGAAGTCAGTGTTGGGTAGGGGTGGGGAAAAAACCTTTAGTCTTTTTGGCTTTTTGCATATTCATCCAAATAAATACAAACTATAAAGAAGATTTAAGTTCTTTAAAAATGGGAATTATTTCATTATTTTTATTTTTACCTCTAGTACCTAGCATACTGTCTGGAATATGATAGATACTTAGGAAATACTGATTCCCCTAAAAAAAATAACCACTTTAATTTTTTTTAATCACTCCACAAGTATTTATTAAGCACAAATGGTGTAACAGGCATAGTGGCAGTCTCTGGGGTTATAAGTACAGAGAATTAGCATAGCAGATCATTGAATTAGTTAAATAAAACAGTTTAGTTTTTTTCTAGCATCATATGTAACAACATTTTTTTTTTCTTAAATAGAAGAGCAGTGATTGTAATATAGTTGTATAAAATGGTTCCATGTATAAAGTATATCTTGTGCAACTTTGGACTTGGTGTTTCCTTAAAAAAAAAAAAAACAGCTTGAACTATTAAAGAAGATATCTATTGGTGTTTCTCACAAACTATGATTTATTTTCTTAGATTTTTACTTTGTAATTCATCATATTGCAATATGCAAGGATTTGCTTCAAAAAATAATAACAAACAGGGTTTAAACAAAGACAAACACAAGACAGATAGACATCTTGGATTGTTAAGGATAAGAACAGAGAAGTGATCTACATTTCTTTTTGTATTTTGTGAAGAAAATGCAATAATTTTTTTGCATTGTTTGTATGACTACCAGTGTCCACTATTATCTGTGACATGATAAGGACTTTTTTTATAGGAAACTGTGGCTTCTAATGAAAATGCTTCCTCAACTCAGATAAGATGACAATAGCTAAGGGCCAGACAAATCTTGGTACTGACACTAGCCATTCCACTAGTCCTTGGCCATAGGACTGTGGCTTTAATTTCTCTGTGCTACAAGTAATATAAAATTCAGGAAAGCTCCCTCTAATAATTCTGCCTTCTTTGTAAAACTGATGACCTACAAATGTGATTTGAAGCACTTCTGTGCATATTGAAAGGGGCTCATCTATTAAGAGGACAGTAGTACATTCAATAAACAATGAGTTACTTTTAACAAAGATTTCTTTCTAAACTGGATTAGTTTCACTTATCTTTACTGAGTCAGGATAAGTAATGTACACATGATAAACTCTTGCATATCTTAGCAAGGAACCATTTATTCATCTGATCTTCACTTTGGAAGAATGACTCAACACTTTCAGATTTGGTTTAGCTCCAAAAACTAAAATAAAATTTTTATGTGAGATCTGTCCCTTAAGAATTATATAGATGAGGGCAGCTAGGTGGTGCAGTGGATAGAGTACCAGCCCTGAAGTCAGGAGGACCTGAGTTCAAATTTGGTCTCAGACACTTAACACTTGTCTGTGTGACCCTGGGCAAGTCACTTAACCCCAATTGCCTCAGCAAAAAAAAAAAAAAAAAGAATTATATAGATGGCAATCATTAAATCCCACTGGTGCTAATGAGATCCATAAAATATTTTCCAAGTGTCCATTTTATTTTAAAATTGTAGAAGTCCTAAAGTACTGTGCCAGGAATGCTAGAGGACAGTCCTATTATCAAAAGAGCAAATTTAATTTATTTTTGTAACTTTATCAGTCTTTTGGAGATTAAATATGGAAATTATCCTTCTCTTCATTCTAGTTTTAAATTTGTTGGAAGAGAAATGATTTAGCATAAAGTGGTAGAGACCTTTTTCCAGCTTTAGAGTTCTGATCCTGGAGGAACAATGGAGGATCTTAGGATTTCATAATTATACATCTGAGCAAACAGCAGACTCCTTCAAGGGATCAAGAGTGATAAAACAGAATTTAGAATCTCTTCATGATAGTGATTATAACAAAAATGTTAGCTAAACTACTTTACATAGCACCTGGTATTTCTCACAGTTCACTGCAATACAGACCATCTATCTCTTTGAAATAGGCTATTCAGTAAGCAAGAAAGGATCAGGCATCTGTTATGTGCTAAGCTCTGTGCTGAAATGATTCAAGAGACTCTGGGTTGTCATGGGATATCTCTACTACCTTCTTTAGGGTTTAGAGCTTAGTATGAGACAAGGCAAACACAATTATGTAATATGTACTACACTAATCTCATATCATAAGTGCATCACAGAGGTGCAAAACAAAAGTGTTGCTAAATCTGCTGGAGGTGATGCAAGGAATCAGGGAAGATTGATTGAAAGATCTGTCAGGTGGCTATTACAGCATCAGATAGGTGGAAGTGGCAGGAACAATAAAGAGGAAGGAATGGATATTAGGGAGATGTTATGAAGGTAGGATTGACAGAACTTGCTAAAAGACTGGATGTGAGATAAAGAACAAATAAAAAGTAGTCCAAGATTTTAAACATAAGGGTCATGAGAATTGGTATTTCCACTTATAGGATTAATAAAGTGCAAAGGAAAGATAATAGCCTGGATTTGGATATATTAAGTTGGAGGTGGCAGTAGGACATACAAGTGTGATATTCAGAAAAAAGGGAGACCTATAGCTTTAGATTTAGAAGTCACTTACATAAGATAGTAATTAAAGCTATGAAGATTTACTAAAGAGGGTGGCTTGGTGGCACAGTGCATAGACTGTTGAGTGTGGAGTCAGGAAAACCTGAATTCAGATGCAACCCCAGACACTTTTAAGTTGTATGACCCTGGACAAGTTATCTTAACCCTGTTTGCCTCAGTTTTCTCATCTGTAAGGGAAAAAAAATGGCAAATGGCAAATCAGTTCAATATCTTTGCCAAAAAAAACCCACATGAGTCATGAAGAAATCAGACATGAGTGAAATTATTGAATAACAAGTTTGCTAAAGAGAAGAGCATGTAGGGAAAAAAAGAGGGTCAAAGAAAGTTTCTTGGACAACTCCCACATTAAAGGATTGAGAAGAGGATTAGGAACCAGTGAAGGAGACAGAGTGGTTCTAGAAGAAGGAGAACCAAGAGCATTATGTATCTGAAGTCAGAGGAGGAAAAAATGTCCAATAGAAGTATAGTCAACAGTGGTGTATCTTAAAGAGAGATCAAGAAAAAGGAGGACTGGGGAGGAAAAGTAATTGGATTTGGCAGTTAGGAGGTCACTAGTGACCTTTGAAAATAGTTTTTGTCAAATTGCAATGGCAAAAACCCAAGTGCAGAAAGTTTAGAAGAGAGTAAGTGATGAAGAAGTAGAATCAGTAGGTATAGAGAATTTTTTCCAAAATTTTAGGGAGAAAACTCAGAGAATTAGCTAAATGGGGAAAGAAGTGATTTGGAAAGGTCTTTTTAGAATTGAGGAGACATAGATATGTTTATACACAGATGGGAAAGAGTACTAAGGGAGCTACCAAACATGTCTTCACTTCCTCAAGCACAAAGAGATCGAAGTTTTCCTTCCAAAGTGATTTCTTTGAGAAACTTCTGTCAGGAAACATATGTTCTGGCATGCTGGCAGTCTTACTACTTGTTTCATGCTGTGTATTTCTTACACTATTTTAGAAAATGTGAAGAAATTAAATCCTCTATCCAAAATAAAATATTGGAGAATAGGCACATAGATGCTGATATATAAAATGTCATCCTTCATATTTTAAAATGAAGCCAATTTCAGATTGACAGATAGATATAAAAAGACATGTGTAATTGTTGTTTTTTCCATAACACTATGAATATAACTTGTCAACTTTTTTGCTTAGTAACATTAGTTTCTGTTTGTGTATGGCTGTACCTCATTCACTAGGATAGCTCAAATCAACCACATTTACACAATTTGTAAATCATCTTAATTCCTTGTTGTACTACTTAGATGGGGACAGGTAGAAAATAGATTCCAAATAAATGGGTTTTCCATGTTTAATGCTAAATTGAAGGAAAAATCATTGTCCAAATTTATTTTTAAGGCGAGAACGTCAGTATTCTATATGTAGTAGTGAAGATTCGCCTGGCTCTTGTGAAATCCTGTATTTCAGTATGGGTAATCCTTATCAGCTCACGGTGCACAAAGGGAAATGTATTGGTGAGTAAACCAGCTACATCCATTTATTTTAAGGACCAAAAATGACCATAAAAAAGAATGGCAGGATGATGATGACTATTGACACAGACAGATAACCTTTAAATTTTGCACAGTGCTTTCCAGTCTTTATCTCATTTGACCCTCACAACATGAGGAAGGTATTGCTAGCATTCTCCTCTTCACATTTTCTACATTTTAAGAGGCATTGTGAAAAAACTCTGAATGGATGAGAAAAGTCCTGAATTCTATTCTTGCCTATCATTGGTTCATCATTTCTTGAAATAAAGCTCCATAAAGTCCATTAGGATTCAAATGGAGCTATTTGACTATATCTTAAACCCCAGTCACTCTGGCTCTCACTGATTAACCAATAATAAGTCTTAGTCCAAGCCTTATTTGTTCATTATTTGAGTTTTGGTGCCTCAGACTGAGTACAAATAGCAAATATTTCTGTTTTAGCCAAAAACTCTGAGTGTGTTCCCCTCTAATTTGTAATTGGCAAACTAAACCATCTTTTGCCTCATTTTTTATCTAATCTTAAATTATTGAATGGATATTGCTTCAGACATATCTGGGAAAGATCTTAGTTTAAAAAGGTCTTGGTCTCCCACTGCATCTGGGGCCATATCTATGTGTCCTGACCTATATATACCTTACCACTAGACTCAGGTGACTCTGGAAGAGAGAATAAGGGTGATGACTTTGCACAGTCCATCTTCACTTAAATCTAGTCCATTTGCAAATTACTTTCCTGCTGTCTTTGATCTGGATAAACAGCAATCATAAAGTGTAATTCCAGGCAAATCACTTTGACGTTCTCTGGGGCTCATTTTCTCCACCTCCAAGAAAAATAGTAATCTATCTTCTTAGGAATCTTCTTAGGACAAATTAGATAATATCTTTTAAATTATCTGAGTTTATATGATGTATTAGCCATATATAATTTCTGGTATTAGGATTATCAAATATCTACTACTAACAAAAAAATGTGTACATTAATATGGGTTTTTAAGTGCCCTGTAGTCCTTTAATAACCACGAAGTATCTTTTTCAGAAATTGATGATCACAACCTATTTGCCTTTTTCTTCTGGTGTATTTGATAACTGGTGAGGAGGTTCTAGTTTTGATTGTTTTATTTAGGAATTTCTAAAAAGATTATCCTTTGGAACTTTACTTTTTGAGTAAAGTAGAATTTAAAATAGTCTTTCAGGATCCAGTGTCTTTGCCCTAAATATGTATCTTACTTTTATCTTTCTTAGAAATACAATCATCTCTATATCTGATATTCTGGGAGCAGGAAAAGTCTGGATAATCCACAGATGATACAAAATTGCAAAAATGAATTTAAGTAGCTTTCAGTTTTTGTTCCACCAAATTAACGTGAATTTTACCTCCTTTCTTTTTCACTTCTCATCCTTCTTAAGGAGTTAAATTGAATAGCAGAATAATGAAAAAAAGCAGGCAGTAGAAAGGAGATACAAAGAAGGTGGATAAACTTGATAATCCTGGTTAATTGAAAGTTGACTACATAGCACCTAATATAATATTCTGTACAAAGTAATCATTCCATACAAACTGGTGACCAGTTGATTTTACACATATATCTATAAAATGATTGTCATTTAACCTCCTGTCTGAGAGACATTTGAAATTCATGGCACAAAGCCTATTGTTCATAGAGGGACTTCAGGGAGGTAAATTAGTCCTAATCTACTGCTCATTACCATGTCTTTGTCTGAGACTCTCACTAGTACTCATTAAACTGGTTGCCCTTACTTAATACCTTAATTAGAAAGTAAATTTGCACTTTGAAGGCTCTTCATAAACTACATCATTTATTTCCCACAGCAGGAATAGACTGTACTTTGATTTCCTGTTAAGTTGTTTTTTGGGGGGGGCTTTTTTTTTTTTTTTAAAGATTGATTAATTAGCCATTATTTTCCATTGAAAAGTTTTAAAATTTCAAAGAAGAAAATGCATGTTTTGGGAATAAAATGACTAGCTTATAAATTGTCATTCTTAGCATACCCTTGTTCATGGCAAAGTTCTATTGTTAACTGTTTTTCTCTCCTTTCTGTAGTATGTTCTTTGGTCCTATTACTTTTCTCCATTTTTATTGATATTATTAGCCTGAAATTTTCATGTAACACTGAAAACCACATTGAATGCCTTATATACTATGTTTATAATACCTTTTATGTAAGTAAAAGCATACTTTATCCTGTGAACATTTAAAAAACTGTACCTCTGACTAGTTAGTTGCTGTATTTCATTCGTTTCTTTAGGTTGTCAGTGCTAAAGAAAATTGGAATTTTTTTTCCCTTGGCAAAAAATTTTAGATGTCACTTGTGACGCATTACACAACTATTCAAGAAGTTATAAAAATGCTTATTTTAATGACAAATCTGTAAAATAATAATAATGAATAGAAGTTGCTTCTGCTATCTGATTGTCAGTTGACTTAGTACATTAATTCTTTATCCCTCTGTTTAAAAAAATGTGCTCTCAGTTTTACTTTTTCCAAATGAAATAAATCATAATTATACAATAAGATAGCAGTTTTTAAGACTATGTTCTTTTGTTTTTCAAGGGTTTAGTTCATTAAAATGCAAATGAGAACATATGCCTTTGCTTAAATAAACATACTTCTCTTCCCATCTCTTATATTTTACCATAGCCATATTCAGTCACCTTTTCTGGGCCTTTCTTAATATCAATTCCTGATACAAGTAGACACACTTGAATTTACTAAGCATGTGTTGTTTTTAAGAAGGCAGAAAACTATCAAATTTATTACTTGGATTTTAAAATGCTCTTAACGAGTGGTCTTTTTTCCTTGAAATTGAGATAATGTCCCAGATTTTTTCTTTATGACACATTGATTAGAATAAACTTCATAGAATTTCATTATGTTCAGCTTCTCTATTTTTTTTTTTGTTTGTTTTGGTATTTTGAAAGTATTTGAAAGCATTCCACAAAATTATGTGGAACCTGAGCAGGAGATTGTAAATGAATTTGCTTTTGATGTGTAGGTAGTAGATACTGGATTTAATATTTAGTTTGAAGATTCCTTATCAGATATTTTTTTCTGTCCCTCTTTTAGTCCTTTGCAAGTATTTTTCTTTGTCTATCAAACCAAAGAAAAATATAACAGTGAAATTTAACTTCATTTCTCTTTTTATTGTTTATATACAGATAATGATATACAGCTTGGAAAACTAACCTATAATGCCTTGGAAACAGCCACTGGCAACTTTGTCTTTTTATATGAATGGATACTTCAGTGGCAGGAAAAACTGGGCCAGTTTCTTTCCAGTCAAGAAAGAGAAAAGATTGATAAATGCAAAAAACAGGTTAGGAATACTTTTTTCTTCATTTGGAGACCAGTGGAACATTTTAATATGTTTCTATACTGACCGAATAAAAGAATGACCTACTAGAAATGCTTTCTATAACAATAAGACAAGAAAAAAGAAATTTAAGGAATTAGAATAGGCAATGAGAAAAAGCTATCATACTGTAGATAATATGATGCTATACTTAGAATCCTAGAGAGTCATCTAAAAAGCTATCGGAAGTTAACAATTTTAGCAAAGTTACAGGATATAAAATAAACCCATATAAATAATCAGCATTTCTGTATATTACCAACAAAGTCCGGCAAGAAGAGATAGAAAGAGAAATTCCATTTGAAGTAATTGCAGATAATTAAAAATACATGGGAGTTTACATGCTAAGGCAAATTTAGAAGCTATATGAACATAATTACAAAACACTTCACACAAATAAAAACAGATTTTAGACAATTAGAGAATTGTTAATTCTCATGTATGGGCTGAGCCAATATAATAAAAATGACACTTCTAAATAAATTTACTTATTCAGTGCCATATCAATCAAACTGCCAAAATAATTTTTTTAGAACTAGAAAAAATAACCACATTCATTTGGAAGAACAAAAAGTCTCTAGACTAGGAATCAGTTTAAAAAAAATAAACTGAAGGAAGGCAGCACAGTAGCACCAAATTTGAAACTATTACAAAGTGGTATTCATGAAAACAATCTAGTACTGGTTAAGAAACAGAGTGGAAAAACAGTGGAATAGAATAGGTACACAATACATAATAGTAAATAATCATAGCAATATATTATTTGATAAATGCAGATATCTAAGCTTTTGGAACAAGAGCTCACTATTTGACAAAAATTGCTGGGAAAACCAGGATGCAGTTTCACAGAATTTTGGTGTAGACCAACATCTTATACCATATATTAAGATAAAGTCAAAATAAGTAATGATTTAGACATAAAGAATGATATCATAAGCAAATTAGGGGAGTTTTGGAAAATTTTACCTACCAACTCTGTGGATAAGAAAGGAATTTATAACCACAGATAGAGAAGATCATGAGAAATAAAATGGATAATTTTGGTTATATTAATTTTAAAAGTTTATACACAAATAAAACCAATGCAGCCAAAGAAAATTGGTGGGGGCCGGAGGGAGAATTTATAGCAAATTTCTCTAATAAAGGCCTCATTTCTCAAGTATTTAGAGAATTGAATCAAATTTATAAAAATAAGAGCTTTTACCTAATTGGTAAGTAATCAAAGGATATGAACAGACAATTTTGAAAAAAAATCAAAACTATCTGTAGTCATAGGAAAAAGTTAAATCACCATTGATTAGAAAAATGCAAATTAAACAACTCTGAGGTACCACTTCACCTATCAAATTGGCTAATATGACAAAAAAAGAAAAATGATAAATATTGGAAGTAGGGTTAGGGCTAGGGTTAGTTGAGTTGTGAACTGATCTGAATATTCTAGAGAACAATTTGGAACTATACCCAAAGGACTATAAAACTGTGCATATCCTTTGTCATACCATTAGTACATCTATATCTCAAAGAAATAAAAAACAAAACAAAAAATACTGATATGCAAAAAAATATTTTTAGTAGCTCTTTTTGTGGTAGCAAAGATTAGAAATTGAGTGGATGCTTATCAGTTGGGGATTTATTGAACAAACTGTAGTATATGATTATGAAGGAATACTATTGTACTACAAGAAATTACAAATGGGCTGGTTTCAGCAAAACCTGAGAAGAGATATATGAAGTGTTGCAAAGTGGAGTGAGTAGAACCAGGAGAACATTTTGCACAGTAATAGCCACATTGTACTCAACTATATAAACTGTGAACGACTTGGCTATTCCAGTCAATTCAATGAAGACAATTCTGAAGGCATTATGATGAAAAAAATGCTATCCACCTTCCAAATAGAGAACTGAGAGAATCTGAGTACAGGTTGAAGCATAATTTTTTCACTTTTTAAAAGTTTCTTCCCTTTTTTTTTTTTTGTTTTTACAATATGGCTAAATATGGAAATTTTATTTTTTTTCTTTCTTTTTTTAGTAATAGCTTTTTATTTTCAAAATACATGCAAAGATGGTTTTCAACATTCACCCTTGCAAAACCTTGTGTTCCAGATTTTTCTCACTCTCTTCCCCATACCACTTTCCCTAGATGGCAAGTAAGCCAATATATGTTAAATATATGCAATTCTTCTATACATATTTCTACATTTATCATGCTGCACAAGAAAAATCAGATCAAATAATGAGAAAGAAAAAAAGTAAGTAAACAACAACAAAAAAGGTGAAAATATTATGTTGTGATCCACATTCAGTTTTATCATCCTCTTTCTGGATGCAGATGGCTGGCTCTCTTTACCACAAATCTATTAGAATTGGCCTGAATCACCTCATTGTTGAAAAGAGCCACATCCATCACAGTTGATCATCAAATAATCTTCTTGTTACTGTGTGCAATGATCTCTTAGTTTTACTTACTTCACTTAGTATTAGTTCATGTAAATCTCTCCAGGCCTTTCTGAAATCATCCTGCTGATCTTTCTTATAGAACAATAATATGGAAATATGTTTTTCATGATTTCATATGTATAATTGATTTTAGATTTCTTGCCTTCCATAAAGGAATACTTATTCCTTTGTCTAAGAAATATTTTTAAAATAAATGTTTTGGGGGGTTTCTCCCCAAAAACTCATATGCAACTAGACAGTTTTCTTAATTTAAACTAGTGTTTAGTGTTCCTGGGGAAGAAGCAACCACTTTTCACATCAGTCTTCTGAAATATTATTGTATTGAACAGAACAGAAGCCTGTTAGTTCCCACCTTCTTCCTGCTTCCTACCCCAGTAATTCTAATGGCAGCCAAATGTACCCCTACTTTCCCCCCATTTTGTCAGATCATTTAGTACCTAAGAAACACAGCTTAGCTAGAGTGTAGACTTAGCATTGACCAATTTTAAGCTTTTACAGTCTGATTTTTAGATGTCCAAGAAGATATATACCGTTTTTAACATTGTTTCTAGTGAACTGACAACCTGTCTGCAAAATTATTTTAGTTAAAAGTCATGTTTTCAGAAAACTGAGGATGTTAGATGGAGTTTGCCTACCCTCCCCTTGAAGTATTTTGTCAGAATTTATTTTTAAGACAAAGAAGAACTGGCAAGAATTTTTAGTACTGAAAATAAGAAATATCATTATCTCTTCTTTTTCACGATTGCTAATATTACACCATTACTCTAAACTTGACCCAAACTGCTTATTTATAATTGCATCCAAAATGGCTTAAAAATAAACTTAAAAATTTGCTCATGAGATGTGGAAGAATTAAAAATTACTTAAGTTTAAAAATCATTAAACTGTTAACTTATACTGTTTTGGTTTTGGTTTTGGTTTTACTTGACAAAGCAATTAAGGCAGTTAAGTTGATGAAAATGATTTAGTGTCAAACTTTAATTCCTAAACCAAAATTTTGTAAAAGAGAAAGGACCTCAATCTTTTTTTGATATCATTCAAATTTGAATAAATATATCAGGTTGTAAATTTTGCCTCTATTGACAGAGTGGGTTATGAACTAAATTACTAATTTCATACATGAATAATGACTTAAGCTTTTCCAGCTTTGTCAATCTTATACCAATTTAGGGCTTCTGGTTCTCTCTTGAAAATTCATTTTCCAAACATTTTCCATTATGAAACAAAATGGCAGTTAATTCTAACTAATGTAATGGTAAACTTTTGTGTTTTTTTCTGATCAGATTCAAGGAGCAGAAACAGAATTCAACTCACTGGTGAAATTGAGCCATCCAAATATAATACGCTATCTAGCAATGAACCTCAGAGAAAAGGGCGATTCTCTTGTTGTGGACATTTTAGTGGAACACATCAATGGTCTTTTTCTCTCTACATATCTGAGCAAAGCAGTCCCTCTTCCTATTGATCAGTTGCGAGGTTATGCATCCCAGCTTCTGTCAGGCCTTGATTATTTGCATAGCAATTCAGTGGTACACAAAGTCCTGAGTGCTTCAAATGTCCTCGTGGATAATGAAGGTACCATCAAGATTACAGACTATAGTATTTCCAAACGCTTGGCAGATATCTGCAAGGAGGATGTTTTTGAGCAAACTCGAGTTCGTTTTAGTGATGATGCTTTGCCTAACAAAACTGGAAAGAAAGGAGATGTGTGGAACCTGGGCCTCCTGCTACTTTCCCTTAGTCAGGGTCAAGAAAGTAAAGAATACCCTGTCACCATCCCCAATGACCTCCCCGCTGATTTCCAAGACTTTCTAAAAAAGTAAGTGTCCTTGGCATTCTTGTTTATTCTCATCTCCAACTATATCAATATAATACTGGCAGCACGAAGTGTCTGATTTTGAAGACAAGGAAGCTAAAATGCTGCCTTAAAATCAGTTCTTTGTATCCCCTTTTCTCTCCTTATTTGGCATATTTTCTGTCTACTCCTGGATTACCTGTATTTCACATCAGCTTAACTCATATCCTTCATTTCTGTTCTGAATTTACTTTTTTATAGTTTTCAAACTTTTGCATGATATCATACACATTCAGGACTTATTGTGGTCAAATACTCAAGGCTCCCTAAACAGAGAATTCCTTAGGATTGCCAGTTAGTCTTGTCTAATGCTTCCGTTCAAGGGGCTAAAGGTAGGTACTCCTGTTTAGCGTCGGTCAAGAATCATTTATTAAAACATTTATTCTGTGCTAAGCACTGGGGATAAAAAGAATAATGTAGACCTTCAAAGAGCTCCCATTCTAATGGGAAAGACCACATAGACTGACAGATAGGTATACATAAATGATACATACAGCATACTTAGAAGGTAACTTCAGAAGGGAATTGCTAGTAGTGGACAGACCTAGGAACATCCCACTCAGAAGGAAGGAGTTGAGCTAAGTGTTAAAAGAATCTGAGGAAGCTAAAAGGCAGAGGTGAGGGGGACACCCAGCACAAAGGCACAGAGGTGAGAGATGGACTATTTTGTACAAGGAATCGATCATTTTTATATTTGGTTTTTATATTTGATTCTGGAGGTTATAGAGAATAAATGGAGTTAATTGAAAAGAACCAGCTCCTTAAACTGGTTTGTGACCCTATATGAAGTCTCATAATGACTGTGGGGGTCACATAATCTTGATTTATTATGAGTAAATGTTTTATTTGCATTTCTATTTTATATACCTATTTATATAGGTATATATGCCTGGATCACATAAAAATTTCTTGAGTGGAAAAAGTTTAAGAAGTCCTGGAATAGAAGACTAACATGATCAAACTTGCAGTTTAGGAAAATCATCTTGGCAGCTTAGTGAAATAAGGAAAGACATGTGTCAGAGAGGCTAACCAGAAGGACATTGGAATAGTTTGAGTGAGAGATTGTAAAAACCTTACAAGGATAGTGGTTTTGTGAGTGGGAAGAAGGGAAAATTTATAAAAGATGTTGTAAAAATATAAACAATATTTGATATTTAGAGTGAGTATGAGAAAGGCATTGAGAATGATCCCAAGGTTATGAGTCCGGATGACCAGGAAAATAGTGATGTCTTAAATGGTAATAGGAAAATTGAAAAAGTGAGAGATTAGGGAATGAATGAATCCTCTATTTTAGATATATGTTACTTGAGATTTCTGTAGGATATATAGCATTGAAAATATAACAAGGAAGACTGAGAAGGGGTAGTCTGATAGGAAGAAAAACAGGAGAGAACAATGTCTGATTACACTGTTCTAATAATAGCTTTTTATTTTCAAAATACATGCAAAGATAGTTTTCAACATTCACCCTTGCAAAACCTTGTGTTCCAAAATTTTTCTCCCTCCTTTCCCCAATTCCCTCCCTAGACAGCAAGTAATTCAATATATGTTAAACATGATTACACTCTTTTAAAAAAAGATTGATATAATTTGTTGTCACATTGCTTAATTTCTTCTAGTATCCATTAAAGAGAACAGTTAATAAAAATCTAGAAAGGAGAGAATATCCAGTAGAAAATGGTGATCAGCAGCATTAAAGGCTAAAGAAAGATAAAGAAGAATGAGAATTGAGAAAATGCCTTTTAAGTTGATTTAAAGAATCATTAATAACTTTGAAAAGCACAATTTCAGTTGAATGATGTCAGATGCCAGATTGTTTAAGATTTAGGAAGAGGGAAAGTGGCAGCATTTTGTGTAGATGACTTCCTCAATGAGTTTAGCCAAGAAAGAGAAGAGATATAGCAAACAATAGTAGGGGTAGTAGGTTCAAGTGAGTTGTTTTTTGTTTTGTTTTGTTTTTTTGTTTTTTGTTTTTTAAAGATTGGGGAAACCTGGGCATGTTTGTAGTCTACAGAAAAGGAGCCAATTGATAAGGAGAGATTAAAAGATTAGAGACTGGGGATGATAGTGGAATTAGTCTGCTAGTGATGGAATCCAGGGTATATCTGCTTATCTTATACTGATCTTGTGAAAAAAAAAGGAGAAGATCTCCTTTGTCGGAGAGGTAAAAGATTAAAAGTTCAAAATTAAACATGAATTTTGGATGTAGTCAGTATGTTAATTTGTTTTGCTTGACTTTATATAATTATTTCCAATGAAGTTAGTAATAATACACAGAAAAACTATAGATGATTACCAACAAGTTTAGAGATTTATGTTAATGTTCAATAATGAGTACTGAACACTCCATTTTAATAAATACAATGACAAAAACTTGTACAGAAGATAGAAATCTGGAGTCTGTACTACAATGAAAAGATTGTGGGGGAAGCTCAGTTGTGGTTTATTTATGTGGCTAATGAGTTCTCATATTTAAGAGAAAGCCTACTTGTTCTGCTTGGCCCCAGAGGGCAGAACTAGGAAGAGTGAGTGGAGAGAGGCAAATTTAAACTTGGTGTAAAGAAAACTTGCTAATAATTTGTTGTTTAGTCATTTTTCAGATAAGTGCTCTGACCCCATTTGGAATTTTCTGGGCAAAAATGCGAGAATGGTTTTTCATTCCCTTTTCTAGATCCTTTTACAAATGAGAAAATTGAAGCAAACAGGAGTAAGTGTATGAATCCAAATTTGAACTGAGAAAGATGTCTTTTTGACTCTAGGCCTTGCACTCCATTCACTATACCTCTAGCTTCCCTTTGTCAACAATTAGAGTACAGATGTAAAATGGAGTGGGCTTCCTCTAAAAATACTAATCTCCCATCACTGGAGGTCTTAAGCAAAAGTTAGTCTGGGGCCATCTAGTGATGTCATTAGGCATAATTAGGTGTAATTAATGTATACATGAACATCAAACAGAATGACTGGATATCGGGGTTCCAAAGATGAATGGATTAACTTCCACAGGCACTGAAGGTATAGATTCTGAAGGTCTGTAGTTCAGAGGATCTTGGTCCAGATAGACTAAAGCAAATAACAGTATCAGATAGATAGAACTGTAGGTAGAAGGATGAGATAGGAAGATGAGGCATGTAAAATATGAAGAATTTAGAGAAGTATGAGAAAACTTAGGTCAAGTAATACAGATTGAAATAACCAGTTAGCAAACATTTTAAAGTACTTTACTTCCTGCCAAATGATGTAAGCAAAACTAGAAAAACCATAAATATTATGCTTCCAGAAAAATAGCATATACAATCAACAGTATAGTTGGGAAGAACAAAAAAACAAAACTGAATACTGTATGACTCTATTGAGCAAGCTTGACCCCCAAACGAGTAAGAAAACATGTTTCTTTCCCTTCATTATAGAGATGAGAGATTATGGGTGTAGAATATTGCATATATTTTCAGACTTGTTAGATGTGTTGGCTAGTTTTGCCTTTTCCCCCTTTTCTGATCTCTGTTAAAAGAGGTGGATCACTGAATATAGAAGGAGAACAGATATATATGGTGTCCTAAAGGATACTGAATTACAAAACTGCATTAAAACTTGGAACACTATGAAAATAAATGTGATATATTGGATTTAACATATATTTCAACATGTATAACATACTGGATTGCTTGCCATCTAGGGGAGGGGATGGGGAAAAGGAAGGGAAAATTTGGAACACCAGGCTATGCAAGAATCAGTGTTGAAAAATTATCTGTGCATGTTTTGAAATATAAAGCTTTAATAAAAGAAAATGAATGATTTTTTAAAATCTATGAAATGACACAATTTTAAAAAATAAAATTTTATATTTGTTGTTACTGAATGCCGTGATTTATTTTTTGATTTCTTTTTATCTCCAAAGAATAACAATTTTGTTACGTTGCTGCCTTTTGTTTTTATCTTGCAATTTGTTTCCCTCATTTTTCCATATTTTCTTCTTCCTCCCTATTCCCATAAGTCTAATATTGTGACCAAAAAAAAAAAAAGTAAGACCAAACAACATATCCATTTACAGTGTGTGCAGAACCCTCACTGGTAGCGCCTCATCCCTCCAAAAAAGTACCAGATGCTTTTCCTTGGGCCCTCTCTAGGCTAAGATTAATCATTGTAATTTGAAAGCTTTTTACCTTCATTGTCTTTCTCCCACACATGCTACTGGACTCATTATGTTTATAATTTTCCTTGTTCTGCTTACTTCACTATATATAAGAATGCTCGTGTTATGAAGATTTTATTTTCAGAACTTAGTTATCTAAAGTTCTATATATGTTCAGAGAGAACATATCTTCTTATTCATTGGTAAAGACTTTAGTAGTTCCTTGTCTATAATTGATATCCATTCTTGTATGATGCAGACAATAACATTATGTAATAACTTGCTTCCTATGGCTTATACTGATTGCATGCCTCCAACAGGTCCTGTCTGTTTGTAAAGGTTTTGAATACAGAGCCAGCAATGGATTCTGTGCTTGTAGTCCAAGAACCAACTTAATAATAGGTCCGAGAAGCACATCTCCTGAGATGTGGCTGCTTAGTAAGGAATTTTTTTTTAACTACAACTCATAAAAACCACTATACTAAGGGGCTCCAATCAGTATTGATGAAGGAAGTACCTACACCAAAAAAAATTATGGATCTTTAATATCATAGTAATTAAAATGAGAAAGATCTTCATGGGATCCTAGGCTTTAGTAGGTAAACAGCTTATTTTAAGGTTTTGAAATCTTTTAGACTTTCAGATCAAGGCTAGGCATAGCTAAGTAAGGATTACGTTACTAATTTCAGCTATAGTATGCCATGTTTCTTATTGAATTGTTGGGGTACATTATGAATTTATTCAGGGTCTTGATTGGCAACATCATCTATAAAAGGTAGTTGTATTCCAGGAAGCATTATAAGATTTTTGTCTTCTCCAAAGATCATAAGCCCCTTGATGACAGGGACCATATCATGTAGTTCTCTCTTCTGGCCTCCCATCATACTTAACACAATATTAGGGACATAGTAGGTTCTGAGTAAATACATATTTAACTCCTTTGTTAATGTGAAGTCCTTGAAGCAAAGATTGTTTTTTTGGATTGTCTTTTGTATGTCCAGTCTCACACATTTTATGCATAATGATGGCATTTAAGATGTTTATTGAATTGCATGTTATGCTTGATTCATCAGTGATATGAAACTTTTTAATGCATGGTTCCTTCTCCCTTGCCTTAGGTAGTTATAAGTATCTTCACTAACTAATTATTTGTTCCTTTTTGGTATTTAAATATTTTTTGTTACCTTGTCCCCTAAGGTGTGTGTGTTTAGATGACAAGGAACGATGGAGTCCTCAGCAGTTATTGAAACACAAATTCATAAAGCCTCCTCAGATCAAAGTGCCTTTGATAGAAGAGAGTCCTGAGGGTAAGCCTTTTCCTTTTGATGCTTCATTTTAGCAGGCAAATATTTGGAGATCAAAATCCTCCAACTTGAAGAACCTTTTTCCAGATTGCTACTTTAAGCATATTTATCACATTTATCAGACACCTAATATGTGGAAGATGCTATGCTAGTGTACTGAGGCTACAAAGAAAAGCAGACTTTGCTTTCAAGGAGCTGACATTATTCTTGAAGTAAATAACCTTTGTACAGATAAATCTTCAATAAATTGAGGAGGAATGGAACATTGACAACTAGAAACTGGGCAAGGAGGTCAGAAAAGGCTTTGGTTAGGAGGTGACCCTTGACTGAGCATGGAAGGACTAACCAGAGCTTCTAAGAGGCAAAAATGATGGGGAACAACATTCCAGACAAGGAGATGGATGGAGTCACATTCATTTGGGGGAACAGCTAGGTGTCCAGTTTGACTGGATTCTAATTCCTTTAAGGAGAACTAATGTGAAATGAGTCCTGAAAGGTTGGTAGAAGACAAATTGTAGAGGGTTTCAAATGCCAGACTGGAAAGTTGTATTTCATGTTAAAGACTATAAGTGAGCCACTGAAGAATTTTGAGCAGGGGGGTACCATGGTCAGACATGTAGACAGTTTGTTTTTTTTTTTTTGTTTTTTTTTTTTTAAGGAATTGTTTGCCAACTCTGAAATTCTATAAGTGTATGAAAGATTTCTATTGGCGGATATTCTTCAGTTTCAATATCTATCCACATTACTTCATACAATTTAGAACAGTTTCACATTGTCCTGTCTTCTATGGAATTAGAAGAGACCTGATTCCAGTCTTTCATGATAATTAGATATAAATATCTAATGCAGAGCCTAGCAACAGTAAATCACTTCAGAAGAACAAAATGGAACTATGGGAAGATTTATTATATGAAGTGATACAGAATAAGGAGCACACAAAAACAATATGCACATTGACCATGACTGAATAAGGAATATATTGATAGAACCATTATCAGGCTTTGTCTTTCCCTTAACAATGTGGTTTGGGCTAGTATTTCTCTGATCATGAGACAAAGATTGCCCTCAGCTTGAGCTACAACTCAGTGGATGCTGTTGTTTCCTGGTAACTTCTGTTTGAATTTATGTTGTTTCCTGGTTATATGAGGAAAACCAACTTTCATGGAATCAGGGTCCTTTAAATTTGGTGGATTTCCCAAATCTGCAAATTGCCTCACCCTTTCCTGCCAAATAACTACATTTTCTTGAGGAGACTAGGGAGACCATTTCTCAGCTAAGTGTTGGAATATTCTTGTTGAATATCCTTTTTATGCCATGTCTAAGTAAACCAATTTTGTTAACTGTTTAAAAAAACAAAACAAAACAGTAAATCACTTAAAACAGGAAAGGGAGAATGCAATAAACCACAGAGGAGAAATGAGGGCTATTGAGTAGAGGAAGTTGCTAGCAGCAATAAGCTTGGAATTTTTTTTTTTGCTTTTTGCTGAGGCATTTGGGGTTAAGTGACTTGCCTAGGGTCACACAGCTAGGAAGCTTCAAGTGTCTGAGACCAGATTTGAACTCAGGTCCTCCTGACTTCAGGGCTGAGTGCTCTATCCACTGTACCACCTAGCTGCCCCCAAGCTTGGAAATCTTTAGGTAGGATTTGAAAATTTAGTGATATATCCTAATCTGCTGAGTAGGAATACTTTAGTGTTTATGCCATATTTTGAATGTTTTTCTTAAATCTCTTTGTTTTATCTCAGATTCTGGAGGGCTAGATTATGCTGAGACTGTTATTCCTAGCAACCAGCTACCCAGTGCATCATTTTTCACTGAAACACAAAGACAATTTTCCCGATATTTCAATGAATTTGAAGAATTGCATTTACTTGGTAAAGGAGCTTTTGGAGCTGTCATCAAGGTATGGTATACAATTTTTCTCATTCACATTTCTGATTCCCTCTTCTAATCTCTTCTCTGAAATACTTTTTCATTATTTTAATAGTAGTGCTTATTTGCCTTCTAAAAACCTCTTATCAGTTTATCTTTTCTGTGTGAAAATTGTTAGTGTTAGTTGAAGTAGTGATCATTTGCACCTTCCCAGCATTAAGGACTTTTACTTGAAAAGACAGTGTGTACATTAGGAGAATTTCATTCCTCTTTTTGAGTTTAATGTACTAACATTAACATGAAACACATATTATTTTAACAGCCCATCAAGTGGAAGCAAGACTTCTAAGCAGGGGGAATTTACTTTTGTTCAGAAAGAAAACATTCAGTTTTTCTTTTCATATTATTTACTATTAGATTTGTTGTAGATAAAAGGGTACCCAGGTTAGAACAAAAATGGAACCCAGCCGTGAAGTGACCAGATGATTTTGGTGGCTTGTATTTTCCATCTGAAAATAAGTGATATCATATTAAGATGTGGTTGTTCTTGGGTCTTCCCTTTTGTTCTTCATTTCCATCTATTTGGATGACTTCCTTTATCATTTTTTTAGAATATACCAACCTTAGAAAATCATCTAAACTGTGTTTATGTAATTATAAATTAATTTGATTGAACTTTGGAAGTGTAAATATTTATTCATACATCTGTATGTGTGTGCATACACATACATTTGTGTGTGTGTGTGTGTGTATTCTTTATTAAAAAAAAGATGGTATTAATAAATGGTCTACAACAGTTATAATACTGTGGTGGTAAGGATACTACAATGAAAGGCCCTTGGGATTTTACCATGAACTGAAGTTAACTTATTTTTCCATTGAAACTGCTAAGTACATGGACTCTTGCTGTATAGGATATAGAAACCTATCTCTATGATTCTTTTAGGTGCATGTGCTATCTTAGTTGATCTCTCAATTATGACACTTTAGTATCCATAAATCCTCAGTCTAACAACTAGAAGAAACAATAGCAGGAACATTGTATTTTGAAAGAAGCCTAATAAATTATCAAGTTAGGTTTTACTAACTTTAGACTTTAGCTAAGTATAATAAGCCTAGAGGAAAATAAAATCAGTTCTTCTAAACTTCACACTAGTGAAAAAGTAAAAAACTTTAGAAGTGCAAGGAAATGAAATTTATTTAAGAAATGGTTTCTTTACAAAATCAGGAAGCATGATTGGCAATGAAAAGGGACAATTGGAAAACATTTGTTAAAATGTCAATCTTGAGTTGCCTCTGGGTGAGGCAAAAGAATGTATCTATCCTCAGTCTGGAATTAGGGGGGAAAACATCAGAAGTTTTTCAGAAATGATAAACAAACGACTTAAGAGTTAACTTTTAGCCCTGAAGTCAGGAGGACCTGAGTTCAAATCTGGTCTCAGACACTTAACATTCCCTAGCTGTGTGACCCTGGGCAAGTCACTTAACCCCATTTGCCTCAGCAAAAAAAAAA
>JAJPUD010001307.1:113044-125819 GCA_023553655.1 Myrmecobius fasciatus | reverse complement strand
TTTTTTATTTATAAAATTTCTTATGTTTATAATGTCTTTGTACTTTCCCACCTATTGAATTCACACTCATCCTTTAAATCCCAACTCAGCTACCCCATCCATGAAGCCTTTCTCAAAGAGAAAAGAAGTATGGTGGAATAGAGAGAGTGCTAGATTTGTAGCAGAGGAACAGAGTTCCAATCCTGGGGGTCGGTCTGATATTTAATGCCTACATGTCTTTGAACAAGCTATATAGCCTCTGAATAAGTTTTCTCATTTATAAAAAGAAGGGATTAGATTAGGGTATCTTCTGGTTTGAAATCATTGATCAGGTAATTAATTGTCCCATCAATGATGTTTCTCCTTGACCATCAGATAGCACTGTTATACTCTAATGTACTTGTTATGTGATATAACAGTCTATGGTTATACCTTTTCCCCTTATTAGTAAGATCCATGAGGTCAAGGACATTTTCGTGTAACTTAAATATTTTGCTTTCATCTGAAAATTTTATGTATGCAACCTTTAAGCATAGACTTGGTTTCTAGTTAAAATTATAGAGTTGTGAGTACACTCAAGTAGTACTTATTAAAATAACTATATGATGTGGCAAACATGATATTCAAAATGGATAGTTGCCTTGTGGTGCTTTTAATCTAACAGGTACAGAATAAGCTTGATGGCTGTTGCTATGCTGTGAAGCGGATCTCTATAAATCCTGCTAGCAAACAATTTAGACGAATTAAAGGGGAAGTCACCTTGCTTTCTCGGCTGAACCATGAGAATATTGTGAGGTACTACAATGCCTGGATAGAAAAACATGAGATGCCCTCTCCTGGCTGCCCATCATCAGATGCAAGTGAAGAGAGTCCAGCCCCCAAAAAGGGGCAACAGAATGGAAAAGATGAATTTGAGTTGACAGATGATGTGGAAATCAATGCTGCTCCTCCAATCCTCACCAGTTCAGTGGAGTGGAGCACGTCCTCCAGTGCCAAGTTCACTGGAGCCAATCACGAGTCTAGTGATGATGATGAAGATGATGATGATCGGGATGGAGTGTTCTCCCAATCATTCTTGTAAGCTAATTCAATAAATGTTATTTAGTTTGGGAAACCAAATAATCTTTGAAAAGAAATCTCATAGCCAAGTCTGTTTATAACATTTTAAAGAAATTTGCCATATGCTGTAATATGTTTTATAAATTCTTGTTTGCAAGGCTATTGAAGATGTAATTTAGTTTTTATTTAGAACATACATAAAACTTGTCAAAAAAAAACCCATTAATTTTAAACCATATGCAGTTAAAGCTTTAAGACTCCATGTGTACTTGGAGGCTCTCCACACTTGAAGTTATGATAGATTGTACGGGAAAGTTGAATGTGGTGATACACACCTGTAATCCTTGTTACTAGTGGAGGCTGAGGCTGATAAATCATCAGCACTGGGTCAGACCTCATGAGGGATTTCCAGTTCTGGCAAGATAGAGAAAAGTAGGCTCAAAACAAAACATTTGTAAAAATAAATAAATAAATAAGAAAAAGGGACCAAATTCCAGGACATAAAAGCTTCCCACCTGATTTCATTGACCAGATTATTCTGTCAGGTATTCATACTTGTTCATTATATAATATATACTTTATACCCTTTCTGTTCTGTTTATTAGCAGAGTCCATATAATTTGTAGTCCTGAGTAAAATCTATTAATCCAAAACTAGCAAATTAATGAATGTGCTCATAAAACCTATAGATCAGAAAGTATAATTTGACAATTTAACAAGCTTAATCTGCTTTTAATTCTTTATATCTTAATTAAGTTTTATCGTAGCCCTTACTAGGGAATGGTCTATGAAAAATAATTTAAATAACTTCTGATTGAGCTTACTTTCATGAGAGACCTAAAGAGTTAGCTTAATGTGCTACCTAGATAAATTTATATATCTCTGAGTGCTATTTATAGATAAGTTTCACTGCATACCAGACATTTTTCTTTTTTGAGAATTGTCCTGATTCGTTGATTTGGGGAATTAAGAGATACTGAATTTTCCTCTCTTTTCATTTTTTTTTTTTAAAGACCAGCCACAGATTCTGAAAGTGATATCATTTTTGACAATGAAGATGAAAGCAGTAAGAGGCCTAGTCAGGTAAGTAAATATTTAATTGTATAACTTGATTGACTAGCTAGAATGTAATAAGAGAGAGTTTAAAAGCATACAATTTAATTCCAGTTATAAATATTTAATTCTACCATCAATTCCATATATCTTACTCTTAAAAGCAGGAGAAATCAGAAATGTTTCCTCACAGTGACACCTTTGATTTATAAACTATTTTGATACAACTGGAGAGAGCTAAGTGAATTAACTAAAGGACATCCTTGTGAGATAAGGAACCTTTCTATGCACAGCTCTTCTTGATGACCCATGGGATTAACACTAAATACTTAAGGTTATTATTAGAGTAATAGATTGGAAAGAACTCAGAATATGGGGACAAATGGAAACTGGGTTCAAATCCCCTACCTAATACTGTAACCCTAGCCAAGTCACATAAGCTCTCTAAACCACCATTTCTTTTTCTGTAGAGTGGAGATAGTGATATGTGTTGGGGATATTTAGCAGCGCTGCTCTAAGGGTCAAATGAGACAATGGAGGTAAAGTGTTTGCAAAGCATAGAATCCTTTATAAATATCACTTATTAGTGTTTTAAGCCTGAATTTATCTATAAAACAAATTTTTTTTTTCAGGGTAGAGGAATTGATTAGGATATTGCATGGTCTTTAAATGATTTGTTGATTAAAATTAAATTAATGATTCTGTATTGGGAGTGGGAAAAGGATGTAAGCTGTGGAGCTAGAATGATAAGAGCCACAGTATACATGAGCAGTATCTACCTCTGCCCAACCCAATCCTGATTCATTTTTCATAGACCATCTCTGAGACTTCTTACCTCAATGAATTTCCTATCTGATCCTATAGCTTATCCTCATAAGTGGATGTCATTTTATTCAGGCCATCAGAGGGTTGTTACGTCCTCCCTACTGTATGCTGGAGATTGACAGTGTTCAGATGTGAGTTAGATATGATTTCATTACTAAGAGTGGAAAAAAAAAATAACCCATGGAGTCACACTGAACGTAGATAATAAATCTTTATATGTAGACTCTATTAAGTAGTTTGAATTTATTTGAAAGAAGTAGAAATGTACATGTTGGGTTTAGTATTTCCCCCATCTTGTAGAACCATCCCAAACCTGTCATATTTAGAACTTGACTATCTGTACGTAACAAAAAACATATATATATATGTTTTTTGTTTTATATATATACATATATATATACATACATACATACACATTATATATGTATATATATATTGCTATAAATGATCTGGATAGAATACAGAAATTACATTTTATTTTAGAATTCTTTCAATTCCAGTGTGACTCCTATGGCTAGAGAGGTAGCCTCAAGCTAATAAGACTTGGGTTCAGGCCCCACCTCTGACACATGCTGTCTCTGGGATCCTGAGCAAATCCCTGAAACCTCTCAGTGTTCTTAGCAGTCTTCTAAGACTACTAGTTGCAGAGGAGAATGTCACTTACATTGTAAAAGAAGTATGCTCATTTTAAATTTCCTTATACCCATGAAATCCCAGGTCTAGTCTGTGTCTTCATCCTTAAAGAGGTGGTGGAGCCCTTTTTCAGTAGAGGTTTCAAAGAAAGATTGATTAATAATTATTTTTCAAACAAATTGTGAAGCAAGTGATTTTCAGAGGCACATCAGCTTGTTTTTGAGGGTCCTTTAATATCTAAAATTCTCTTGCTCTGTGAAATAGTGGTTTAGACCAGAATTATCAGACTTAAAACTTTGTGAGTACCCCTCACTCAGATAAAATTGTAATTCAGAACTATATAACAAAATAAATAAAAATATAATACAACATAGTTAATGTTAATTTGTAGTTTTCTAAGGCAATATGTAACCTCCAGGGATATGTTCTGTTTGCTTTGTTCAAATCATGTTAAAATTTTTCACTATCTGAATATCCTGCAGATGATAGCTAGGGAAGCCACCTCAAAACTGTGCCATGTGGCAGAGAGAAACTCCTATGAGAAGAAATTATTTTTTTAAATTATACTTTTAAGATATTATTCATGAAAAACCTTTGATGGTGAAAAAAACCATATCTAATTTACTTTTTAGGTTAAAGTAAATCAAATGGAAAAGCAGTATTTTAATGTTATGTAGCATAATCATTGATATCAGCTAAACATTCAGGCAATAGTGCAGGTTATACCAACTGATTAAAAAGCTATTCACATTCTTATTTTGTTATATTAGATCTAGAGAGATATAGGCATATTTTATTCTAAAGTTAATGTTCTGGTACTTCATAAACATTTTTTTAATGAAACATTAACATTTTATTCTATATCAACTCTATTCTTTGGTTATAAAAAGATATTTTGGTGTCTTAGTGCCTCTCCATTATCTCTAGGATTAAATATGTAATTTCCTCTATTTGATATTTAAAACCCTTTGAAACCTGACCCCAACCTACTTTCCTTTTACCATTTGCTATCCTGTACACTTAATAGTCCAATCAAACTAGTCTTGTTATTCTTTCTTCCACACATATGACACTCCATCTCTTATTCCCATACATGGAATACATTACAAGCTATCATATTTATTTTGTTTGTATTTCATAGTTCCTTTTATGTGTACACATTGTCTTCCCTCATCCTCTTCCATTTCACCTAACCACAGAATGTTAGTTTTTTGAGGGCTAGGCTATTTTATTTCTGTCTTTGAATGCCTAGAACTTAGCCTAGTGCTTTGCATATAGAAATCTGATAGGGAGACTTCATAAATACCTGGCTGTGATATTCTGGTTCAGTATCAATTAATTTATTATGTTTGGTTTTTTCTTCATGAAGCAGGATGAAGAATGCAGTGAAAAAAGTGATCACCAGGAAAATGAACAATCCATAATGACCCAGGCAGTCCATTACCTGTACATCCAGGTGATTATCCACTTTACTCTTGGATAGTACAGCAGCATCCATTAGTAGATTAGGTGGGGTTTTTTGAAAGGATTAGAAAAAGAGAATGTAAGAATGAGACATAATGGCATATGTCCAAAGCTTTGACAAAAGATTTCTATGAACATCTTGCATGATCTCATTGTTTTGGGTACACTCTCCCAAAGTGCAGATTTTGAAAAAACCAGCTCAATCACCATAAGTAGGTTGTGTGCATTATTGATTTATAAGGAAGAGGTGAATTCTTACTAAATTACAGTTCTCTAATTTTAGCTGATTGCAACCCCTCATGCCTTCTCATGCTGTGCAGTTCTTCTCCATGCCTTTCCTATAAATTTCCCATGGCCACCATGCTGTAGACTTTCCTTACCTCTGAGCAAGTGATTCTGAGCAAAGTAAGGTCTATTAATGTTTTTAAATTTTAGAATTTGGTCTAGAAAATCATTCTTGATTTGTTTAATGCAAAAATTATGAAAAATGGGGCATCATTATATTAGTTCTATTAATTTAGTTGAAAACAGTTTTCAAAACAACTACATAAAACTTATCAATTTCTAGTTAATGCCATTTTCAGTTTTGTTGAGGACCTTTATAAAGGAAGGTTTATAATAAGTGGCAATATATGCTATAAATAGTATTGGGTCTACTTTATGTAATATAATAGCTGCCTCAAATCAATGATAAATATGTAAAATTAGAACATTTTAAGTTAACAAGTAAATGTTGAAATTCTTACTGATTTATCCTTATCCAAAGATGGAATACTGTGAAAAGAGTACTTTAAGGGACACCATTGACCAGGGATTATATCAAGACTCTGTCAGACTGTGGAGACTCTTCAGAGAAATTCTGGATGGATTAGCATACATCCATGAAAAGGTTAGTAAGCTGTACTGCACTGCTTTATCTCATTTCATGTCTAAAAATTAAAGTTAAATGCTCATGTGATTGTATAATTGTATATGACATGTACAAAAATGTGTGCTTTAATAAAATATATCAATTATGAGAAGAAAAAGCACATGTAAGAGGAAAATATAAGGAAATCTTGCAATGGCAGATTTGTTAATGGGAGCAGAATGGGGTACAAAGGTGGATAAGAAGTACCAAAAGAATTTTGAAGACTAGAGTGCATCTTATATGTGGTATAAAAGGGTATTTCAGGGAAGGATTTATTTAAAAAGGGAATAAAAAATTGAGAGAGATGAAAATGAAATATTTCCTTCTAAGTATGATTTTCTCATTGAATTAGTTAATGATGGTCTTCCCTAGAAATACTTTTAAGAACTAATTATATCATCTTTTGATGGACAAAAGGACAAAAATGGGAGCAGTCTATTTTCAACTCTTATTTCTCATTGAACATTTGTCACTTTAAAAGCCAGAAATTTTGAGTTCACTGTAATGATAAAACATGAACCTAGGTTCAAAATGACCTGCCTGCATTAAAAAACCCATCTGTTTAGGACAAATAAAATCCTTGAACATAGTTGTTTCCCAACATTGAAATTATCCTCCTTACCATATCATTTTGCTGGGTAGCAAAGGGAAAATACCTTGACCATTGTGTAAAGAACGATTGGGACAACTTCATGATGGAAGCAGGGAAAAGATACAGACATAGGCTTTTTCTTTGGCTTAATTGCTCATTATTCTTAAAAAATGTTTTATTTTACCATGTTTAAATACCATATTATTAGACTATATTTGGCACACATACCTGGCTGCTTCATAAAGTATTTAATAAAAACAGGATCTTTAGGGTTTGGATTTTTTTTAAAGCATTTCCACTAAGTATCTTAAATCTATCATTATAAAATAATAAATAGTGATCCTATAGTCATGCCCTGTGCAACTTCTCCCTTTAAATTCAGTTAAACAAATATTACTGAGTTTTTACTATATATCTACTGATCCTGGGACTGTGGGGATAGAAAATGAAGAATAATGTTACAAGATTCTTGCTTCCAGGGAGCTTAGTCTTTTAGGTGAAAGACAGGGGAAAAAATGGGACTATGAAGAAAAATGGAATTATTTGGGAATATTCTCTAGAGCCAGGAAGAACTTGAGGTAGCTTTTGAAAAATTAGAAGGATTTGGAAATGTAAAGAAAAAAAAGGAAGTGCCCTTTTTATTAAGGAAGAACAGCATGAAATCAAGGGGTAAGAATGCACAGTGTACAAAAAGAACAATGAAGAGACCTTCCTGAGGCAGAATGTTTTATATGAGGTTAGGAAAGATAGTGCTTGGAATGGTGGGCCAGGAATGCCAAGATGAGAAATTTGGACTTAAAGCAAAAGTTAAAAGGAAACTGTTTTAGGAATATTAATCTGATAGCTCTTCAAGGTAAATCAGAGTAAGGGGAGAGCAATTAGGAGAAATCAGTCCCAAAATGAAGTAGTGCCATGTATCAGTGCAGATGTGTTTGTTCTCTCCTCCTTCCAGGTGATAAGTTTCCTGAGGGCAAAGGTCCTGACTTGCTTAAATTTTGTATTCTTCCTAAGCACCCCTCCCTACACAATAGATACTCAGTAAACCCTTATTCTATGAATGAGGGAATAAATGAACAGCAATTCCTGGTTCTTTTTCTAAAATTAAATTCCTAAAATTCTTGTGATAATCATTTATAAGGGTATCATTCTTATCTTTCTTTTAACAGGGAATGATTCACAGAGATTTGAAGCCTGTCAACATATTTTTGGATTCTGATGATCATGTAAAAATTGGTGATTTTGGCTTGGCCACAGACCATCCAGGTTTTGCTGTGAGTATTTTATTTAAGTAGAGATCATAATTTAAAAGAGACCAAATCTCATTCCTGAAGCTTTAGGATTTAATCACAATGAAAGAAGCTTTTAAAACAAGGTTACGTTAATGTGATTCTCCTTGCTCAAGATTGGAGTCTTCAGTTTACATTTGTTATCTGCATTCTAATCATCAGCTAGTAATTATTTAAATATGTTGGTAAATGCATTTTAGTTAAAAATAAATAATCCTTTTGTACTTATTTCAGTCATAAGTACAAAGTATTTTAATTTCCCTTAATATTTTGGTCCAAAGTTTTCATTTAGTAAGAAAAAACTTCAAGACAACTAGAGTTGAACCTCAAACCAGAGACACTTGAACCAAGATCTAATTGATTTTTTTTTTTAACCTTCAGGACATGGGGCTGGTCTAAAATGGGACTTCTTAAACTTTTTCCACTCACTACTCCATTTTGCCTCAGAGATTTTTACATTACCTAAATAGATAGTTATATGAAATAGGTATGCAAATCAAACATTTCCTGATAAAAAAAATCATAAAAAAAATTCAGTTAGACAACCCCCTGTAGTGTTGCAACTCACAGTTTAAGACACTTTTGTCTAGAGCTGGAGCACAGGCTAGATGGCCAATGCTCAGAGCAGTGGATTCTACCACCAAGACTGGAATGCTACAGTAAGTTATATCTTCTTTAACGTATATTTCTGGCTCCCTCAGGAATTTTAGTTTTAGATATCACAGCTGCCATCATGTACATTAGTAATGTACATAAGCAGTGAGCAATAAAGAGTATAGAGCTTTAATATAATGTTACAACTTTAGCTCATGAATTTATGTAAATGAACTGTTTTAGACAAACTGGATATATCAATAGCCATATTTACAAAAGAGTTCAGTTATAGAAATTGGAGGATGCTAAAGTTCAAAGGAGTAAGAATATCTAGTCTAGGGGTTCCCAACAATTCTGTCCCCTTTTAGCATTAAAAAAAAAAAATTGGTAGACACTTTTGTATACACATGTGATAAATATAGCTATACTATTAGTATCTGATCAAGAATATGCATGACAAAAAGCTTATATGAGTTCATTATTGCTTCTAAAGGAAATCATATTTTACTCATCACAGTCGTATTTATATAATACATATGTACAAGGCATTACTTATACCTTCAACATAAGATGGGTTTTATTTTTTTTTTTAATGCTGAATCATGCTTCGTGTTTTGTTCCAACCAATTAAAAACAAAATGACAATATATGAATAGATTTGTGGATCTCTTGCAGTCATTCTGTATTACTTTCCTTTTCCTCCTACTCCTTTAGATTTCTGTGGCTCACAGGTAGGATGTGACTAATCCAGTCCAATCCATTCCCCTTCCCACTTCTCCCCAGGTAGGGGCAGGGAAAGGAAATGGAGGCTTAGTGAACAGGAAAGGTCAACTTTTATGTGAAGGCAGGACTTCTTAAAGAAGAGGAGGAAATGAGCAAGATAGCACTTAAGGGAAAGGGTTAGTCATTTGTTATTAGAATGTTTTGTTTTACTTTTTAAATGAATATCATTCATTTTACACAATGTTGTTTTCAGAACACATCAGTGTGGACTAGAAAATGACACTGAAATTAAAAAGACAAAACCAGTAACAACTCATGGTCACAATGACCTTCCCAGGATTCCTGTAAGCAGAGGATAGTCATCAGTGACACATACTGTGACATCCTAACTCTTGGGTTCCTTGTATTTTAGGCTGACACTAAACAAGAAGATCGGGGAGCTGATCACCTAGTTAAATCTTACCCTTCAGGTAAACAAGGAAAGCTACATATTTTTACTCTTTTATCACTGATTTTTTTTTTTTTTTTATCCCAAATGCCATTTCTTCTGCATTGTTAATTTTTCCTCAGTACTTCATTAGAAAAAAGAGCTTAATGTGATTGAATGTCTGGCAGTCAGGGGATGGTGGATAAAGTGTTGTCCAGCCTTCAGAAGAGCTATGTTCAAGCCTATCTGTGACAAACACTGACTGTGGTACCTTGCTAAGTCATCTTACCTGTCAGTGCCCTTTGCTTCAGTTCGCTTCAACTCAGTTGCACAGTGCCTACAGATCAACATTGATAGTTTCCTTAGGTGTGCTCTGTACATCAATGAAGTCAGACTACAAGATCATTTTGACCAGTCTAAAGGATTTTCTCCTAAGAACTATTAATTCTGTAGAAAACATTAGCCTATTTAAAGATGCTTCTCTTTTGCCTAACTAAAGAGGTATCCTTGAATAGAGGATATATGGATGGTCTTTTTTATCATGCATGAGAAACCCATCAGTATTGATTTCAGTAATTATTCTCAGTTCCTTATTATCAGTTAATCCCCTTGTTGTAGGTCCTTCTTCTTCCTCCATAGAAAGTTTTGTAAGTATCCTATTGTATAAAGTTTTCTTTTCTTTTCTTTTTTTTTTTTCTGTCTGCAACCATACAGATAATTTAACTGGAATGGTCGGCACAGCATTGTATGTAAGCCCAGAAGTCCAAGGAAGCACTAAATCTTCATATAACCAGGTAATATGAAAGGAAGTATTTTATTTTTATTGAAAAGCAAAGAGGATTTCAAGAATGAGATAATATTAGAAGCTTAAGAGATAACATCACTTTGGAGTCAATGTTCTCAAATATTCTATTTTTTGTTTTGCTAGTTTGGACAGTTGCTGTTTGCTTTTTTATTGTTAAGATGCTGTGATGTGATTCTATATACACTGTCTATATGCAAGACTTTGTGAAGACAAAAACCTTGTTTTGGTATGCTGTCCACTTAAAACTTAGCTTATTCATGCATGTTAAATTGAGGTGCTTTTAGATGTCCCTGTGATATTTTGTAAGTCTGATGTCAGAAATCTCATTTTCTGGAAACTCTTCAACTTGAGCATATTTTCTTGCAGAATGTACATCACACTACCATTTTAGATGAAGGGCCTGAATAAAGATTCACTTTCTGAGCCTCATAATAATACTTGAAGACTAGGTTTCACTTGTCATAGGAGACACACACACACACACACACGCACACGCACACGCACACGCACAGAATATGATTTGGAAAAGACCTCAAAGGTCTTCTAAGCCAGTGTAAGAAGAACTTTTTGCTAGTGCTTAGAATTAGAATTAGTTCTATAAAAGCAGGATTTGTGTTTTCTTGCTATTTAATTTTGTTGAAATATAGTCTTTAAATTTTTCAACAACTTTAAGATATAGTGAATCATCTTACATCATCATCCCTAAATCCTTTAGTAAGACTGCTTTCTGAATTTCATCCTGTCACCATCAGTATTCTTTTTGATTCTTTTCTACCAAATGTTGGCTATTTTTTCTAATTGTATTTTCAATTATTTTCTTTGAGCTAATCATGTGACCTTTCCTGAACTACTCTATTATTTTAAAGTTATTATTATTACATTAAGCTGTCAACCCACAAGCATTATCAGCTGCCTGCCAGGCATTAGAGATACAATTACTAAAAGGCAATATCAGTCAAAGGGCTAGCATTCTACTACCGAATGGCCTTGAAGCCTTCTAGTCACTTAAGAGTAATTAAATTTTCACTCAGTGCTCTCCATCAGGTGATTAATAAAGGTGTGACCCAAAGCCACACTTGTTATAGCAGTTCTGTTGTCCTTTATCAGTATCCCAAGTTTTACAATTTTCAGCCATTTTAGTCTATGATAATGAATATACATAAACCAGTTAGAATTAGTTTTACAAGTAAAATGTTCTAATAAGCTGGATTAAATGCTTCACGAACTTAATATAAAACATTTTGTTTATGTTTTTATTCTTTTGTGAACTGTCTGAAAAAATAGATTGCTGGGCCATGACTTCTTTTTATGAACTTTTTTTTTTTTTGCTATTTATTGCTTGTTCTTCAATTTCTTAAGAAAATGTACTTTGAGGCTGATGAAGGTGGCCTTGCTGTACCAGATCTAAAACTATAATATGAAGCAATGGTCATCAAAACCATTTGGTACTGCCTAAGAAATAGAGTAGTTGATCAGTGGAATAGAATGGGCTCACAGGACAAACTAGGCAATAACTATAGCAATCTAGTGTTTGATAAACCCAAAGACCCCAGCTTTTGGGATAAGTACTCACTATTCAATAAAAACTGCTAGTAAAATTGGAAACTAGTATGGAAGAAATTAGGGCTTGACCCACACCTAACACCACATGCCAAGATAAGATCTCAGTGAGTTCATGATTTAGACATAAAGAGTGATATTACAAGCAAATGAGAGGAACATAGGATAGTTTATCTCTCAGACCTGTGGAGAAGGAAGGAATTTGTGTCCAAAGAAGAACTCTTAATTGAACACCAGATAGAAAATTTTGATTATATTAAACTTAAAAAAGTTTTTGTACAAACAAAACTAATGCAAACAAGATTAGGAAGGAAGCAATAAATTGGGAAATCATCTTTACATTTAAGGGTTCTGATAAAGGCTTCATTTTATATAGAGAATTGTCTCATATTTATAAGAATTCAAGCCATTCTCAAATTGATAAATGGTCAAAGGATATGAACAATTTTCACATGACGAAATTAAAACTATTTCTAGTCATATGAAAAGGTGCTCCAAATCACTATTGATCAGAGAAATGCAAATTAAGACAACTCTGAGGTACCACTACACACCTGTCAGATTGGCTAAAATGACAGGAAAAGATAATGACAAACGTTGGAGGGGATGTGGGAAAACTGGGACACTGATACATTGTTGGTGGAACTGTGAACGGATCCAACCATTCTGGAGAGCAATTTGGAATTATGCTCAAAAAGTTATGAAACTGGGGCAGCTAGGTGGTGCAGTGGAGCGAGCACCAGCCCTGAAGTCAGGAGGACCTGAGTTCAAATCTGTTCTCAGACATGTAACAGCTGTGTGACCCTGGGCAAGTCACTTAACCCCAATTGCCTCAGCAAAAAAGCAAAAAAAAAAAAAAAAAAAA
>JAJPUD010001307.1:54905-112944 GCA_023553655.1 Myrmecobius fasciatus | reverse complement strand
TTATGAAACTGTGCATACCCTTTGACCCAGCAGTGTTTCTATTGGGCTTATATCCCAAAGAGATCTTAGAGGAGGGAAAGGGACCCACATGTGCAAGAATGTTTGTGGCAGCCCTTTTTGTAGTGGCTAGAAACTGGAAACTGAATGGATGCCTATCAATTGGAGAGTGGCTGAATAAATTATGGTATATAAATGTTATGGAATATTATTGTTCTGTAAGAAATGAGCAGCAGGATGATTTCAGAGAGGCCTGGAGAGACTTGCATGAACTGATGCGAGTGAAATGAGCAGAACCAGGAGAACATTATACACGGCAACAACAAGGCTATATGATGATCAATTCTGAAGGACATGACTCTCTTCTACAATGAAATGTTTCAAACCAGTTCCAATTGTTCAGTGATGAAGAAAGCCACATACACCCAGAGAGAGGGATATGAATGTGGACCACAACATAACATTTTCATGCTCTCTCTTGATGTTTGCTTGCATTATGTTTCTCTTCTCAGATTTTTTTTTCTTGTAGATCTGATTTTTCTTGCACAGCAAGATAACTGTAAAAATATGTATACACATATTTGATTTGTCAAGTATTTTCACATAATTAACATGTAGTAGACTTCCTGTCATCTAGGGGAGGGGTGGGGACTAGGGGGGGGAAATTTGTAACAGAAAGCTCTGCAAGGGTCAATGTTGAAAAATTACCCATACATAGGTTTTGCAAATAAAAAGCTTTAATAAAATGGAAAAAAAAATGTACTTTGATCACCAGTTATAACTGAATGCAATTAAATTATTTATAATTCTGTTTTTCTCTCATAGAAAGTAGATCTCTTCAGCCTGGGTATCATCTTCTTTGAAATGTCCTATCATCCCATGGTTACTGCATCAGAAAGAATCTTTATTCTCAGTCAACTCAGAGAAGTATGTATCAATGATTTCATCCCCTAAATGAACCCCACTAACCTGGAAAATCATAAAATCAGGCAAAAGAAAGCAAATGAAAACACATCTGATCCAAAGTGTGGATTCTTTCCACTTCCTCTCTCACTACTGTCTCTGCATTACTCCAATCTTTAAAAAAAAATGTTTATACTCATTAATAATAGGCTTGCACTTATATATTTTTAAGGTTCACAAAGTGCTATTCTCACAATGACTATCTTGAAGAGCTAGTAGCAATTATATATTCATTTCACAAATGAGGAAGCTAAGATTCAAATAGTTTAAGCACTTCCCCCAAGTTTATAAAACTAATAAGAGTCAGGGCTTATGATTTTTAAAAAAGGTTGGGATAATACAGAGACAGTAGGGGAGAGAGAGAGAGACACGGAGAGAAAGAGAGAGAGAGAGAGTGAAAAGAATCCACACTTTGGATCAGAGATTGCATTTTCTCCAATTATATTTTCATTTGCTTTCTTTTGTTTGATTTTATGATTTTCACCTTGGTTTTTACACTTGCCAGGATTCTCTTAAGAGCTGCCACCAATAAATGCCCTGGCTATACAGGGGAAAATGGTGTGAGAATTTAACAAAGGATGGGTATTGCCTGGGTTGGCTTGTGTCCAGAAATGCAGGATTGAGCAAGGGGAATCAAAATGTAAAGTAGTCACTTTGTAACATATAGAGCCAGTTTAAAATATTCATCTTTATTTCCATGAAGAATAAAGCAGCATAATGAAATGCTTTACATTTAAATAGTACCTTATGAATGAGAAAGTACATTTTATTTAGAATCATCTTCCTGCCTTTTCACCTAAGAGATAACTGTTTGCGAAACCTGAGCTACTTTGCTACAGTTTTTAAAATTCTTGCTACACCTTCCTGGAATAAATGAAGTTGTCATGTTGTTCCTGCTTTAACTGAGGATCTTTGTCCAATGATTAGGAGGTAGGGCTTTCCTCTTGATTAAGCAGCACATTGTTCCTTCATGTTAAGTGTGTCTGTATTTTTACTTTAATGATATTAATGTAGTGTTAGTATTAGTAGTCAGAAAATGTTGAGTGTCTTAATTCACTGTGAATGATTACCTCTTATTGTCTCTTATTCTGATTTTTAAAAATAAAAATAAAGCCTACTTCAGCCACATTGTGCCTTTCTGGTAATGGAGACAGTGCAAACCTTTCTGCTGTGAGATTTTAAATGATTTTGAGGTTCTGAGATATTCAGTGATCTACATTTTTAATAATATTCCTTAATAAACAGAGTTATTACTAAGTAATTTTTATGTGAATAAGAAATTTAAAAACGTAAAGACAGAATGTTCATCAGATTTCAAGATGATTCTTAGCTTACCTTTTTTTTTTTTTTTTTACTACTTTGTCATTTCTTTGCTAGCATTATTTTTTTTTTCCACTTGTGATGAACAAATGTTTTAATTATGGTAGTTTGCCAATTGTTTGCTTTATTTATTTGCTAATTCAAATATAATAATCCTTTTAGCCTACTTCTCCTAAGTTTCCAGAAGATTTTGATGATGCAGAACATATAAAGCAGGTAATTTTCAGATGCTTTAATTATAATGTCTTCAGTCTTGAGTTTTAATTGTTATTTTTCTTCTTCAATTAGTAATTTCTGCCAGTCATTCTCTTGTGTTCCTAGAACAAAGTAAAAAAAGAAATATTAAAAGATAGAGCATTTAAAACATTATTGAAATTTAAATACATGATTAAAAAAAATCAAGTGTTGGCATAGTGAATTAACAAGCTCTTAGATTCTTTTGTGTAATTCTTTGTGCCTTGGAAGTACTGTTTGGACCCTAGATGTAACTACTGAGTGAAGAAAGTGATTTTACAGTTCTTTGTTTCAGATAAAACCTAAGCCATTATAGGAAAGAAAAACATCATTTAAAATTTTAATTATGTTGAATTTTAGGTTTTAAACAGCTTAGTGAGGGAAAAAAAACAACATGCTAGCTTCTGACAAGCTCATATTAGAGCATTTTAAAATGTAATTTTGTTCATACATGACAGTGTGTGATCTGGAAATTCATGTAGAGTACATCAATCAGTTCATCTTTTTCTTGCAAAGGCTAATTGTGGATATAAGTAACAGTTTCTGCAGCAAGTCCTCCTCTTTTTGCAAAGGGATCCTTTTTTTTTTTGCTAAGGTTTGATCCACATTTTGGGCAGGAGGGGAGAATGCAGTAGAAGTGCTTTGAAAACAAACCAAAAAAGGTCAACAGCAACAATTAAAACTCAAAAGGAATGAAGAGTTTTACTTAGATATACTATGAAATTTTAAAACACTTTGTGAACTTCTTCTGAGCATTAACTAGTGCTGCTTGTTCTCCAAAAGTGACTATCTCCCCATAAACAAAAGGAAAGTGCCTTGCAAAAAGGTTTGTATCAACACCTACTAGCTCTCTGATCTCCCCTTTACTGCAGAACACCACTTGATACTACAGGGGTTGGAAAATGGATGGCAACATCACCAAGAGAGACATGGCCCTGAAATTTACAATATAGGCAGAGAGTCTAATCCTCCTAAGAAACCTAAAGATAAGATTACTGGTTAAGCTTAAACTTTTAAAGTTTAACTTTTTTTATATGCCTAGAAGAGTAGTAACAAAATTGAAACATATTGCTACGGGTTGCTTTATTTACATTAGTATGTCATAATGTACAATGGTAATTATTATAAAATTATAATTATTAAAATTATAAAATGTTATTTTATGGAATTTATATTTTCTTTGGTATATTGATAGCATATAGATTGTCTTTAAAAATTTTGGTCTTCTGTATTTGTTTTTATTGTCAAAATTTTCTGACTTCTAATAAATTACTATTTGTAGAATTTATATACTACATTTAATAATGAGGTATATGATAAGTAAATAATAGTATCCCAAAGGTTGCAAAAACCCCAACTAAGATTCTACTAAATTCAGTAAAGATCTCTTTTGGTATGGCTTGGGTGAAAAAAAATTTTAAGACACTATACTAGATACTTGTTCTTCATTAATTTATAGTAACCATATTCGTGGGCTTTGGTTATAGAAGTCAGTCATTTCCTGGCTATTGAACCATGATCCAGCAAAGCGACCTACTGCCACTGAGCTACTCAAGAGTGAGCTGCTTCCCCCACCCCAGCTGGAGGAATCTGAACTACATGAGGTGCTGCACCATACCCTGGCCAATGTTGATGGCAAAGCCTACCGGACCATGATGGGTCAGATCTTCTCCCAGCGCATTTCCCCTGCCATCGACTATACTTATGACAGTGACATACTAAAGGTGAATTTATAGTTCTTATTGTACATATTTAACCAAACAGACTGGATTTAGAAAATTCTAAGTAATTTTAAACAATAGTAATAATAAGCATTAGACAAAATGCCCAGAGCTTAAAACATCTGGGTAGTTCTAATTCAAATTAAATAGTAGACCTAAAATAAATTCAACTTGCTATATAATTTTTTTTTTGTTCCCTTCACTTTTGGTTTAGTTTTCATGGAATCAGTTTTGGGAATGAGTTTATTTCCTATATGCTAATATTTGGAATAATAAAAAGAGGTAGACTGGGGTTGAGAAAAATAAATTAATGAGTATGAAGTCAATGCAGATTTTAGAAGCCACATTTTTTTCTTTTGCCTATTAATTTTTAGAAAGCTATTTACAAGAATGCTTTAATATCAGATGAATGTTTAAATAGATTTGTGCCCCTGAAAATGCAAAAAATTTGGTCTGATGCTTTATTGTGTATATCTATATCCATATTTCAAAGCTACCAAAGAGATTTCACAATTGCTTGCACTTAATGAGATCACAGAGCCACAAAGGACCTTAGAAATCACAGTACAATGCATGCAAATGATATTTTACTTTCTTCTCTGTGTGTTAAGGGATCAGAAAGACCACCCAGTTTTCCACTCTTCAAAATCTATTCAGAAAAGTTCACTGAGCACCAGCTTCCTCCCACATTTTTATCAGGTTGTTTATATTCTTGAGTTTCTACTTTGGTTTTACAGGGCATTATTAGACTTATGTTTTCCCCATGTTACTTCAATTGATATACCTTATGTATATGGTCCTCAGGAAAGTCTTACAGCTTAAAGTTTGAAGTATTTTTTATATTAAAGTGTGTTGAAGTGACTTAACATTGTATAGAATCAGAAGACCTATCCAGTGAACTTGCATATTCTATGTTGTTTCCATTCCAGACCCTACCCTTAAGGAAGGGTACATTGGATAGAACATCACGGTGTTTTCCAGTTATTGTTAGCATCTATTTAAGAACAAGGGGGCCTGAAATCACCCAAACATGGAAGCTTTTTCTATAGCCATTGCCAGTGACTTTCCACAGTAGTATGATAGATAAAGAGGAAATCATGTTGCCATCTCTCCTGGACTATTGCAGTAGCATGCTAATGGGTCTACCTGCTTCAAGTTTCTTCCCACTCAACTTCATGCTCCACTTAGCTGTCAAAATGATCTTACTCTATTTGGTAAACCCCAAAAGTTACCTATCAAGTTCCCTATCACCTCTAGAATCAAATATAAAATCTGCTTGGTATTCAAAACTCTTCATATCTCTCTCCTCTCTCCCTCCTCAACCTTTCCAGTCTTACATCTGTGATTCAGTAACACTGGCATCCTTGATGTTCCTAGAACAAGATGCTACATCTCCCGACTCTGGGAATGTCCACTGGCTGTCCTGCACATCTGGAGTGCTTTCCTTCCTCATCTCCACCTCTTGGTTTTCTTGCTTTCCTTCAAGACCCAGCTAATATCTCTCCTTCTACCTTCTTCCTTTCCTAATAAAGGAAGACTTTCCTGATCTACTTTAATTCTAGGTCCTCCTTCTGTTGATTTTTCCAGTTTTTCCTACAGATGACTTGATTGTACATAGTGGTTTGCATATTGTCTTCCCTGATAAACTGGGGAGCTCCTTGAGATTAGAGTCTGTTTTTTGCCTTCCTTTTTATCTCATTGCTTTATATCTCATTAGCAAAGTAATGGGCACATATTAGGCCCTTAATAAATGTTTCATATTTCTATTGCTATTCTTTTTTTTTTATTAAAAGCTTTTTATTTACAAAACATATGAATGATTTTTCTACATTGACCTTTGCAAAAACTTTTTTTTTTTGTTCCAAGCTTTTCCCCTCCTTCCCCCCACCCCCCACCCCTAGATGACAGGTAATCTAATACATGCTAAATATGTTAAATTATATGACAAATCCAATATATGTATACATATCTATACAGTTATCTTACTGCACAAGAAACATTAGATCTAGAAAGAGGGAAAAAAAAAAACAACCTAAGAAGGAAAACAAAATGCATGGAAATATTCACAGAAAGCATTAAAATGCTGTGTTGTGGTTCACACTCAGTTCCCTCAGGCCTCTCTCTGGATGTATGACTATCTTCATCGCTGAACAATAGGAACTGGTTTGAATCACATCATTGTTGAAGAGAACCATGTCCATCAAAATTGATCATTGTATAGTCTTGTTGCTGTGTATAATGTTCTCCTGGTTCTGCTGATTTCACTCAGCATCAGTTCGTGCAAGTCTCTCCAGACCTCTCTGAAATCCTCCTGCTGGTTATTTCTTACAGAACAATAATATTCCATAACATTCATATATCATAATTTATTCATCCACTCTCCAATTGATGGGCATCCTTTCAATTTCCAGTTTCTTGCCACTACAAAAAGGGCTGCCACAAACATTTTTGCACATGTGGGTCCCTTTCCCTCCTCTAAAATCTCTTTGAGATACAGGCCCAGTACAAACACTACTGGGTCAAATGGTATGCACAGTTTGATAGCTTTTTGAGCATAGTTCCAGATTGCTCTTCAGAATGGTTGGATCCATTCACAGTTCCACCAACAATGTATCAGTGTCCCAGCCTTCCCACATCCCCTCCAACATTCGTCATTATCTTTTCCTGTCATTTTAGCCAATCTGACAGGTGTGTAGTGGTATCTCAGAGTTGTCTTAATTTGCATTTCTCTGATCAGTAGTGCTTTAGAGCACCTTTTCATGTGACTAGAATTCTATCGCTGTTCTTGAAAGCTTTCTTTCTGCTACCATTTCCATAGGATTTCCTTTCAAAAATTTCTACTAGAGAACCCAAACTCCTAGGAAAATACCTAAGAGACCGAGGAAAAGCAATTTATGATCACAGGAATAGCCTCCATTATTCACAATACCTATGAGAACTACAACAGCAAAATAAATATATTTATATGTTCTTAGTACCTTGCATCCAAATTTTCCTGGGCATTGACTTCTGGCAATTGCTTGATATAATCAAACTGTGTTTCTGTGTAGAATTTGTCCTACACTATGCCAACTTCTGAGTAGAAAAGACTCATTATAAACTTTTATTTTTATTAAAATTGTGACTTACTATGACCTCTCTTTAAAGTTCATTGTGAAACAAATAAAAGACTTTAAGAACCCCTTTCCCTAAAGATGTTTAGAAATACAATGACTGTAAAACCTTATTTTTTGACTCTGCAAATCTACCACATAACAGTACCAACCAACACATTACTCTTTTAAAGAGAGAAATTGTTTTCCCTCTTAGAGTGGTATTTTAATTGTCTTGGTTATGTTTTAGGGTAGCTTCTCAGTCCGTACAACCAAAATTCAGCAGCATGTGTGTGAAACCATTATCCGGATCTTTAAGAGACATGGTAGGTCCTTTTTTCAATCTCATTTTATTATCCATTTTGTTTTTTTATTGGTAGAAAGTAGTGGCAGTGAATCTGAATAAAACTAAATATACTTTTGCTTTCAAATCCAGTTATAGGTAATTGGTATAGCATGTGAAATTTAAGCCCATTTTTATATTTTAGCTTCTTGAAGAGAAATTGATTCAGGAGAATAGCAGCTTTGCTTTTAAAATAAAGTTGGATAATCACTTATAATTATGAGAGAACTGCTGTGCCTTGTTGTGCATGAGTTCACTTTATGTAGAATATGCAGAATAAAATAGAAATTAATAATGACTTAGGAATGGTACATGGGGATTAGTCTAACTTTTTTAATGGTCCCCAATGACATATCCTTAATTGTCAGGTTTATGTTTCACTTTTTAAGTTAGTTCCTAGGAAATATGAGAACTCAGTGGTTAATTATGGTTTGCCATTTTGGTATAGGAGCTGTTGAGTTGTATACCCCACTGCTACTTCCCCGAAATAGGCAAATGTACGAGCACAATGAAGCAGCCTTATTCATGGACCACAGTGGAATGCTGGTGATGCTTCCCTATGATCTTCGGGTGAGTTCAAGAATATTTTGTTTTTTAGGCTGGATTTTTAGAACTTAAGGATTTGTTACTGAATCTGATTGTAATTGAGGGTTGTTGGTTTGGTGGTTGTTTTTTGTTTTTGTTTTTTTAGCACTTCTCTTTTTTATACTGGAACTTTTATTTGATACAGGTTTATGTACTTTCATTTTTTTTAAACTCTTAAGAGAGAATAGTGTGAAGAGTGCTCTAGAAGTCCAGAAGGTGATTGGATTTCAAGTGTTTGCTTCCTTGCCAGCGGCCCAGAAGTTGGTTGTGGTAATGTGGATCCTTGTGCCCACAGACTCTAGAGCCGAGAACCCTTACCTGGAGTCTGGTCATCAAAACCTCAACACAAAACACTGACCAGGAAACCAGTCATCTCCATAGTAGTGAGCGGATTACATGGCTACATCAGATGGGAGATTATATATTATATTTCTCAGCAAATTCCTCCATCATCTGACCTGACAACATTTTAGCCCAGTTAAGTCAATGCAGTGTCAGGGACTGTCCCAGCTGGGTGGTGGTTTGTTTTTCTTTTCTAAGCCTGGCCCTCTAGTTATCTTCTTGGACGCCCTTTTGCTATATGGGATTTTGACTCAATTATTTCCCAAAATGCTGCCACTGACCAATAGTCTTTAACATGCTGTGTGTCTGAGGCTGGGGGTGATAAGTGTCACGCAGAATTGTTTTTACAGAAAACCAAATTCTGGTGCCTAGTGCCTCAGTTTACCCAGTCCTACATGTGGAAAAACTAAATTATTCAGTAGTTGTTAGTTCTATTCCTAACTTATCAACAACTATTTGTTGAGCACCTTCTTGGTAAAAGGCACTCCAGTGCCAGGTTATTGGAGAAGTAAATGGCATGCCCTACTGCTAAATGTCAGCTTCTTTAAAGTAGGATTTTGTCATAACTGTCTTTGTACCACATGACTTACTTAGAGCAAGTCCTCGGTAAACATTTATTGAATTAAATTGTATGGATTCCTGCAATGAAGGAATGACAAAACTGGGATTAGGACCCATGACCAAACTGGGATAAACATGTCCTGCCTAAGCTAACTCACTGAGACTCACTGAGCTGCTAATCATTTGCAGTGTGGTATATATTGTGTCCCAAAAATCTGAGTGCAGTTTTAATCCCTAATACCTTAAATCCTGAGTAGCTGGGTGGCCCTAGGGAGAAAACGAGGCCTGGAATCAGGACGAATCTCAACTTTCTGAGTTTAAATCTGGCCTCAGACACTTGCTGACTGTGCGACCCTGGACAAGTCACTTAACCCTGTTTGCCTCAGTTTTGTCATAAATGAGCTAGAGGAAAGAATGATGAGCCATTCTTTTCTCTGTAAAAGAAAATCCCAAATAGGGTCATAAAAAGTCAATCACAACTGAAAAATGACTGAGCAACATGAAACTTAAATCAGCATTAACTGATCTTGTGGTGTGTCTACTGTATAGCTGTTAGATTAGACCTTATTTGTTAATTGTATATTTTTTACTCCTGTAAGTACAGAGTTCCAATTTAAATTTTTTCTATGCTTTATCGTTTTCTACAGTCAGTTTTGACATTTTCCTATGATTTTGTTGAACTTGAAATTTTCCTTTTACTTTCTAAATGCCACTTCACGAGGCACAATTTAAAAGAACCTAGCTCAGCAGCTCTGTATTTGAGTTGTGACCCTTTCTGTACTGCTCCCCATCACCAGTTTGTTTTTACTTAAATGTGCTTTTGTCAAAAGAGATGCCATAAGAGATGGTTTTATTGAGGAGAATGTGGTAGAGATTGGGAATAGTGGTATCAGTAAAATAAATAAAAGAGTTCAGTAAAACAATAGACAAATAATCAGAGAGGTAAATAAAAAAGTTGTGCTGCCTTCAGCATAGCTTTATCCAAAATTGTATAAAGCACTGGGTTTTGATTGCTAGTTCTTTTGCCAATTTTTCATGTTATTTCTTTTTTCCCTTCCTATGAATGTAAATATAAGGAGTGTTATTGTTGTTTTAATTCTAATATTGAGCCAAGTGGTATGGTAAAGACACTTAGGGTATGACAAAGAAAGATATAAAAGAAAATATGGTATGTTTATTGTTCAGTTATATTTAAAATTGGCTTTTCATTTTCTAAATATTGGCAGGAAAAGTTCAAAATTGTAAGCAGTACTTACTTTCTATGAATTATTCAAATATGAGCGGAAAATGCATTGCTGCCCATGCAAATTGTGACCCATGTTATACTAATGCTACCCTCTGGAATATTTCTGGCAGATAATCTGAAAATTATAGACTTTATCCCAGAATGTGTTAATGGGTTGTAGTTATTTATTTGTGGTTAAGTGATTATAGTGAAGAATTTTTCTAGGGGGAGTTTATTAAAGATACCTCTTGGAGATATTTCGGAAAATCTTACAAGGTAACTAGATGCCTATCAAGGTTCAGTTACTGTGAGTACCCTCACAGATTATCTATAAAGAATAATCTCACAGATGTCAGAATAATCATGCCACTGATTTTTAGTATATATGAGTTTTCATTTGACACAGTCAAAATGGTTTATTTCAGAAATTAAATATATACATAATATAATAACTGGTAAGAATTTATATTCCTCTTTTATTAATATTGGCACCAAAGATAGCTTATGAAAGAGCATGGCCTCTAAGACATTAATCTAAAAACTTTTTTTGTTATATTTTCAGATTCCTTTTGCAAGATATGTGGCTAGAAATAATATCTCAAATTTGAAACGGTAAGGAACTGGTGGAGAGAGTATTGTCTTTCTTTTCTAACCTAGACATAGTAAAGAATTCAGCACTCAGTTGTAAGGTTTGGAATACTCTTCAAAAAGCAAAGTTATCAGTTCTTAAAAGATTTAACAGGATGGGGGCAGCTAGGTGGCTCAGTGAATAGAGCACCAGCCCTTAAGTCAGGAGAACCTGAGTTCAAATCTGGTCTCAGACACTTAACACTTCCTAGTTGTGGGACCCTGGGCAAGTCACTTAACCCCAATTGCCTCAGCAAAAAAAAGAAAAAGAAAAGAAAAAAGTTTTAGCAGGATGGCCTTTCTCATAAGAAAGGATGTGGTAATTGAGTTAACTTGAATTAACCACATTCCTTTGTGTGTTTTCTAAATATCCCTGAACTTTATCACTAATTATTTTAACATATTTTGACAAATACAGTTTGTATTTGGTCATTAATGGTCACAAATGCTTTTATAATTTAATCTAAGGGATAGATGCTACTATCATACTAAAACTTCCTTTATAGGTAACTTTAGACAGAACCCTAATAAAAATCATCATGAAATTTGGATACTAGAGATCCATATTGATAAAGTACATTTAAGTAACAGAGGAGCCAAACATAATATCTCCTCATAAGAACCAGTGGTATTGCTGCTAATTTGGCATTTTGATTGATAAGCACCTTTCTTCACATGAAACCAAAGTGTTTTTATGGGATTTTTTTTATTCATTATTTTTTTCATTGTTCCTATATTCCTGATGTACTGTTGGCTACAAGTGAATGATAAATGAGAATGCCATTTATGATATCTTTATGTGGGACATTAGTACTAAGAGACAAGTATTTTACCATGATAATATTTTCACAATAAAGGAACCTAGGTATACAAATCTTATTGGTGACAAAAAAAAAATTATAGCATAGATCAATTTCAGTTCTGCATACAATGAAGTCTATACTTGCATTTAACTTGAATTCAGCTATATGTGCTAGACAAACAAAGCTGGAGCAAGGAAGAGAGAAACAACTTAAACAGTGTAAATGCTATTCAATTCAGTGAGTTCAGCATGATCATGGAATAGGAGAGATTTCTCTACTTTTTCCTAAGTTGGTTTTGGTTCTTCCTGCCTCTTCTAATTTGAACATCTCTCTTCAGTGACAAGAAGTATAATCCTACAATCTTCTCTTCAGATCATTCCCATAAACAAGTCTAATTAATTGGCTTTTGTTGGTAAAGCAATTGAGAAAAATAGCCATTTTGGCCATCCTAATATTCCTGGTCAGCTAAAAGATACTTGTTACATTTCCTTTGGTAGTCTTCTCTTTATTTGTGTTTGATCCCTTTTAACTTAACCACACTTAAGTGTGAAATCCTTTGAAAGAATATTTTTACCTAATCAGTTTTGCTACCAGCTAAGTCTTTACTTTTTCTATTCTTCTATTTGGATGAAAATCCTATTTCCTATCTCTCTCATGATATCAGTTTAGTTGAATGTCCTAAAAAATAAAATTTTCATTTAGTTGTTTCCAGATTCATCTGGTCTACAAAACAAACTGGTCTTTCTTAAAAAGAGACCCAAGCAGTTCCTAAGCTAAAATTGTTTAAAGGTAGTCCCATATTTTATGGGAGATTCAAGAGATTTTTCAAGGGTGATTTTTGACTGCACAATATTTTCATCTTTTAAATATCACAGCTCACTTTTTGACTGTAGAACTTAACAACTTAATTAAGATATGACTCCACTGTACTGGTCATAGGGCCACACAAGCCTAGTATCCTAATAAATACTCTAGTAGTTGAATTTGCTTACTCATTTCCTATGAATTTCTACACTATTTGCATAAGCATTAGAGTACAGTAAATAATCTTAAAACTCTGGGTTTCTTTCTCTAGATACTGTATAGAACGTGTGTTCAGACCACGCAAGTTAGATCGATGTCATCCCAAAGAACTTCTGGAATGTGCTTTTGATATTGTCACATCTACTAGCAACAGCTTTCTGCCTATTGCTGAAATAATCTACACCATATATGAGATCATCCAAGAGTTTCCAGTGCTTCAGGTTCCTTTCCGTATTTTAATATACACTGATCTCCCATCATACAGATATATTTTTTTCCTGTAAATGTGTTATCATTGAATCAAATCTATAGTTCTTAAGTTTATAGTAAATGCCAACTATTTTGGTAAACAATATTTCACTAAAGTGATTTCATGATTTTTTTTTAACTTGAAGCTCTATTAACCTTGGCCGAAAATATTATTGAAGAGAAGAGAGAGGATGGAGAGAAAGTAAAAGGATTCCTTACCTGTAGTTTTTCTAAAGGGCAAAATGTAGCCTCAGAGAACTGTGCCTTGTACTGATATAATATATAATCCATTTCCTTAAGGCACTTGACTCTAATAGAAAGTTGATGGAGTATTACAGTGAAAACTTTGTTACAAGGCGCAATTTGATGAATATAAGAGAACTGCAGAGTACTAAAAAGATCAGGTAAAGAAACAATTAAATGCTAAATTAATTGTCAAATAGGGAGTCTTCACAAAGGAATGTGGAGGCAATGTGATATAGCAAAAAGAGCACTGAGCTTCACATCAGAAACACTTGGATTTGCATCTCTCATCTTCAGCAGTTCCTAGCTCTGTGACCCAGTCACCTGTTTGAACCTTAATTTCCTCATCTGTAAAATGGTGATGGCAATACCAGTAGTAACTATATTACACAGTTGTTATGTTTTACAAAACCTTACAGTAGAGAGGCAGTCTTAGTATAGTATTGTAGTGTCAAACTCAAACCCTGTAGGCAGCATATTAACTTGGACAATGAAATGTTAACAGTTATCCATGCTGTATTGTATTTTTATTTTGTTAAATATTTCGAAGCACTTGGCTTGACTAGGAGTTTGAAGTGCAGTTGATAAAGAACTGCCCTTAGAAGTCAGGAGGATGTGGTTTTGAGTCCCCCCTATTATACATCTTAGCTGTATCCTGTCAGGGAGCTAAGCAAATCTCCAAGACCTCAAATTGTGGAGTAAGTATGGATCTGTACTGGTAAAGAGTTTTCTCACTGGGATTCTCTATGTAAATTAAATCACAGGTTCACCCCAAAACCAAACCTTAAAATGCTATATGAACTTAAACTATTATTGTTATTATTATTAAATACAAAGAAGACATTCCAATAAGCCACATGAGAAATTTAAAAAAGGAGAGAGAGGCAAAATTAAGGGGAGCTTCATGAAGTGTTTAGAATTTGAATTGAGCCTAAAAGGGAGGAAGTTCAGCCAGAAAAAATGGGGTTAGGAGATAGAGTTCATTTTAGGGAGGGAGAACAGAGTGAGAAAAGGCATGGAAAAGGGAAAGAACAAACCGGAATAAAGAACATTAGAAGGTAGACTATGTAAAGGGGAACAGTATGAGAAAAAGTTGGAAAAGTGGACTGAACTTGTAGAGGGCCTTGCATACCATATCTACATTATTTGTTAAGCATTGGGAAGCTATAAAGGGTTGAAAATGAAAGTGACATAATAGAGTAAGAATAGTATATTATAAAGTTCATTTGGGCAACCATGTGAAAGATGGATTAGAAAAGAAAGAGATCAGTCATAAAATTATTACTGCAGTTCAGATTGAAGGTGATAAGGGACAGATGCAAGGACTGTTTTGATCTTGGGAGAATGGTGATGTCACATAACAAAAATAGATAAACTGGAGGTTAGTGCAAGATCCTGAGATGAAAATGGTGGTTTTGAATGTGTTGAATTTAAAGAGGCATCAATTTGGAAAGATAATGGCAAAGGGAGGATAGGAGATCTTTAAAGAGGTTGGAAGATAAAGGTCTAAATTTGGGAGTTATCTGCATAGAGATGATAAAGCCACGGGAGGACAGAGGCTGAGAATGAGAAGCAAAGAGGGCCAGAGCCAAGCATAGAGCCTTACAAAGATGGCCATGATTAAGATGCAAGAGGAGAAAAGTGAAGGAGCCATCAAAGGAAAGAAAGGAGTCTTCAGGGTTATGGGAGATAGGGAAAGAGATGGTCTACATTGTCAGATACTTTAGAGGTCAAGGAATAATGAGAACTGAGAGAAAAGTTCTGGATTGGGCTATCAGGAAGTCTAGCTACTTTTGAGAAAGCAGTTTAGGTGGGGAGAGATTTCAGGAGTTATAGAATTGAATGTATACAGAAGTGGAAGCAGTTTACTTTTTTAGTCGTTTATAGAATTGAATGGATTCTTTTATATATGACACTTTTTATTGTATTTGCTGTTCAGAAACTTTTCATGGTTCCTCACTTTCTACTGTATGAAATCTAAACTCATGCTGACTTCCCAGGCTTTTCCTAGTATGGCATCATTCTTCTGGTCTGGGATTATTTCCCTCTACTCTCTTTTGTCCTCCATTCTAGTTACATCAATGTCCTACTGGCATTCAGATACACAACCTCTATTACCAGTCACTCATTTTGTTGTTCTTAAAATACCCTCCACTTTTCCCCTTTCTATATCAAACTTGTTTTTCAAATCTGATTGTTTTATAGCTGCTTTGAAGTCTGTTATTCCAGATTTCATTGAGATCTCCTTTTGAATTCCCCCTCTTCTTACAGCTTATACTTTATATTTAAACATTTAATGCAAGACAACTAATATATAATGACTGTTTTTTGTCACTTCATTATTAATTTTGTTTCCAACTAGATTGGTATGCTCCTTGAAGGTAGGGACCATGTCTTCTATTTTTTTCTTTACTTCCTACAAATCTAATATAATGCTAAGTATATAGAAATTTAACTTCTTGATTGTTATTAGGTTGTGCACATGGTCGAATAATTTCGACAGAACTAAGTTGCATGAACTCTTACAGCTAGATATAATTTAGCATCCTGTTGACCTTTAAGAAAAGCTCTATTCTTCCATCCTTTAAAAATCATTTACATTCATGTCTTTGAAACTGTGAGGCAAAAGTAGGATAAGTATAGCCTGTAATTTCTAATTTTTACCCCATGATATTCCATTGAACTAAAATCACACTTTAAAACATGAGAGGCTTATTATGTATAAAATGCTCTGTTGGCACTGCAAACAATCTTACCTAAAATCCTTCACTGGACAGACCAATTAGAAACTGATAAGAGTTTAGATGACAACCTTCTTCCCCTTTTGTGCCCTCTAGTTTCTAAGTAATTTGGTTCTGAACCAAATTAGAATTCTAACCCTTTGTAGATTTGAAGCCTTTATCAAATTTGTGATCTACTAAAAAAGCTAAATGACCAAAGGAGATCACAAAAAACATCAGCTTTGAAAATAGAGTGAAGCATCTTTTTTCATACCTAAATGCAAATAAATATTTTTCCTTCATATTAGGAAAGAAATTACAACATTTATTTGAACCATACTGCCATACTAAAAGCAATACTCTTATATTGTGGGATTCCAGAAGATAAACTCAATCAAGTTTATATAATTCTGTATGATGCTGTGGTAAGTGAACAATGATTTCCCATTTATATATAAGTATTTCTTGCCAGTGTTCATGAAGAAAAATAATGTGACTTTTTATTGCTACAAATTTAAAACTATTATATCCGGCTGTATTTGAAGTGATAAGGGAAATACTTCTAGATTATCCTCAAGTGCAGATAATTAATAGAATCTAAGATTATATACCAGTCCATAGCCATTGTAGATGTTTACACATCTATTGATCAGCATAAGTTGTTACAGTAGCAGAAAAAATACTATAGTCGCTGTAGTATTCTCACCTAGATTGTTATCAGATTGGTAGGTGAAACTGGTCCACAAATTGCTTTGAGTGGTTGGTAAACATCATATTGGCTCAAGGAACTAATGTGGTCAAGGGAATATTCAGAATAAAAACATGAAATTTGTTATCTGAAGTTTCTTTGCAGTATAGAAATAGCCCAGAAATGCCATTAAATCAGGACAAATATGAGACCTGGAATTAAATCTCTCTTGTAGAGCCTGCTTATAAGTCATATTTACTGAATACCCATCTCCCCCTGGTTCCAAGGTGGCACTGAGCATTTTAGCAGAAGTGAATGGGAAAAGAAATACAGGCGAAATTTTATTAATTTGGAAATGGTGGGGTAAAGAAGTCTTTAAATTTAAAAGACTGGAATAATGTTATTTAAACATCAGCAGACAACTTTACCACCTTGTTTCTTCGAGCAAAGAACCTATAAATGGTTTGATTTCTTGTTAAAACAGAGAGGTGGAGAAAGAAATAAAAATATTAAAAGCTATTTCTGATTATTTTTCTTTCTCTTCTGTCTATGATATGTGACACTTACTTTGACCCAACTACCTGACTTTCTGTTGGGCTTGTTTCCTGTTAAACCTTTTTGAAATTAATTATGTCAAATTAGAAAGTCTTGACTGGGATTTCTGCTACTCTATGTTAACCTTCTTTGGTCTTTAGAAATGCAAGAGCTCTGAAAACAGTCTGTGAACTCACCTAGCTCCTCACTTCCCCACAGGGGAAATGCTGCTACACAGACATGAAAGGATCAGCTCCATGGAAATAGGCAAAGTTCACAGGAAATAGGCAGAGATGACTTTGGTGACTTGTCAGTAGTGACAGCCAGTCACAGCTGAAGCTGAAGGTGCCAGAATAAATGTTCAGATGCAGCCAGCACTGACTAAGGAGCCCCATGTTGCGCTTATGTCTTTCCTCCCATTGCTATTATTATATCCATTGCCCAAATTCATTGCCATGGTGTTTCTGGCTTCATTCTCCTAGACAATTCACCTAAACTGTCTGAACCTTAGCTTCCTCATTCTTAAAATGAGAGTAATAACATGCAGAATAGCTACCCTTTAAGGCTGTCAGAATCAGATGAGATTACATATAAAGCACTTTATGAAAGTCAGCTTTTATAATCATTGTATAATTGTAGTGTACATCATTTAGCACCTCAGTGCTCCATTTTTATTACAAATGAAAGTAAACCTCATTCAAGAATTACATGCTTCCTTTGTAATATGTCCATCCTTTTTTAGAGACCTTAATTGGTAGAATTTAAAGTCATTTTTTTTACAAGTATATTGATCTGTTTTAATTTGTGTGCCTTAAGGTTTTCAGATTTTAAATAACTTAAGCAAACATTGTATATAAAATCATGTACTTGGATTAATATTTTTAAGCATAGAATCAGCCCCATCCTTTCAGAATTAGGAACAATTTTGTGGCCATAAAAAATGAAAGATTAAATTGAAACTATTTTATTGAGAGGAAACTGAAATGTGTTTATCCTAATATTATTTTCTTTTGCATAGACTGAAAAACTGACTAGGAGAGAAGTAGAAGCTAAATTTTGCAATCTTTCTTTGTCTTCTAATAGTGTAAGTACGTTCTAACAGTATATAGCACATTATTAAAGCTTACTCTATAATCTATCATGCCATAAAATGTCACTATATTCTTTTTCTAGCAAGGTAAGAGCACTTTATACTACCTTTCAAACACAAATTTTTCCCCATGAGTGTTAATGGGTACCATGGCAACTCACTGTATTAAGGGAGGGGGTGGAACTAACACTGTGATCCAAAGAATGCCTCTCCATGGTTCTTTTTAATGTACTGTAATCACCATGTTCTTTCCTGGTCACTAGTCACTTTCTTTTACAGCCCCTTTTTGTTAGACAGTGCTTTGGTACAGCCCCCCTGGCTATGCCAAGATAGAGTACTAGTCATAGTCTCCTGAAATAAACTATATGGTAACTAGAATAATGGGCAAAACTAAGAAAATTCACTTGGATTTTTCTAAGTTCTTTTCAACTCCTTTTCAGAATTAAAAGAGAGCTCTTGCTTTTCTAGCACATTGTTTGCTCCAAAATTTTAATTTTGACTGTCTTTGACTTAAATTTGTTAAGATAAGGAATAATTCTTGAGCTAGAACAGGGCATTGCCTATAATTGTCTCACTACTTCAACAGATTGAACTGTGATATAATGATGTATCCTCCTGTAGTTCAATGAACAGCAGAGGACAAAGTGAATAGTCCTGCCATTATTCTGACTTCAGAAAAATGACTCCTTCTGAGCCTTAGCATTCTCCCAATCCTTGTTCTCACAGGCATGAGAATTGGATGATTGTGTGGTGAACATCCAAGTACAATCCAAGTACAAAATGCTTCAAAACCCTATTGGATACAACCCAGGACAAAAATTCGATAGAAATATCATCACATTCAGTTTCTCAATTCCTGTTGACATTCAATTAAGCTGTTTGGCTAATCTTTCCAAAAGTTTTGGAAGGTACATATAGCTCTCTATTTTATAGCTTCCATATTCCATATATTCCATGGCTTTATTCCATTAGACAAAATTTTAAATAGTATGTTTAAGCACACAAATTAGAGCCTAAAGAAATTCTCCTGGACAGTTGAAAAGACAGACTAACAATAAGAATTCAGCACAAAAACTATTCCAGTTCTGTAAATGATGCCACCATTGTATAGTGTAACCAATAGTACCATTTCCAAAAACAAAGAAATGAATGTGCACATTCATCTATGGGCAGAAACCAGGCCATTTACAAATAAGTAGAAAGCCTGTTCATATGTAAGGTATGGAGTCAGAATATGAAGTCAGAAACTCTATAAGACTCTTAGAGCTGAATGGATCTTAGAAAATGGCTTGTTCAGCTCTTCATTTTACAAAAGAAGAAACTCAGATAATTTAGTCACCTAGCTAAATAGTTTTAGGATTAAAACTAGGATTTCTGAATCCTAGGCCAGTGTTGGGTGTAAGATAGTGAATCAAGTCGTGAGATTTTGGGTTTTTTTTTTTAATGTGTTAAATTTAAAAATGTTTCAATCAGTAAAAAATTTTTGTTATTTATTTTTAATACAAATACCTGAATAAATATTGAAACTAGATTTGGACTTCTAAAAACCCTTTTTTTTTTTTAACACAATAAAAGTATTAGCATTAAATACAGCATTAATTTTTAAAAGTCTTAAGTCAGGCTTTATTCTCTGCTCTAACAAATGGTATTTTTCAGTTTAAATATAAATCAGGTTTTTATTAAAATGTCAAAATGTTTGCACAGATACATTTGTGCAGAATATTGAACTAAACCAAGTATAATTCCATTTTCTTATCATGATCTTTTGGTCAGTTATTCAGAAATCAATAGTCTTTACGTGAAGGTGAAGTATTTTGTACTGTCTCTTTTGCTTTATCAGTCCCTTCTTCCTTCTTGCCAAAGGGCTCAAATCTTGAAAGAGGAAAATCAGTGTCTGGGAATGATTAAAAGGCTTTTTTAGAGGATCAGTCTTACAGTTACTCAGAAATTTCCCACTTTCTTGGTCATTGGCCTAAAGCAGTTGAGTTTGAAGAACAGAATGGAGGGAAGTTGGGAAAGGGGTTGGAGAAGACATTTCCATTATGGAAAAGCTCTAATCCTCTTTTGTTGGTCTGAATTGACTGTATAGAACAGATGAGAAAGGCACCTGTGATTTGATCCTCTCTGTAGTTCTTTGTAACTCCCAGTAAAGGAACATCCTGAATAAATACTATGTCTAAGATTATGTCTGTGACTTTTCACAAAATTCCTTCCCACCTAAGGTGTAAAAATAGAACCTAAATATCTCATTGTGCACACAAGATTCTGTGTTTAATGGCTCTTCCAATACTGTTGATTGAAAGCTCAATTGAAGCTATTTGCTTTTCAGCTGGGTCGACTCTACAAATTTATTGAGCAGAAGGGAGATTTACAAGACTTATCTACAACAATAAACTCAATTATAAAACAGAAAACAGGTGTTGCCCAGCTGGTGAAACATGGCATGAAAGATCTGGAGGAGGTTGTTGGACTTCTGAAGAAGCTTGGCATAAAGGTTTGGAGACTGTTTGACCTATCTGATTTATAGTAGTAGTAATAGCCTCAAAACAGTGACTTTGTTTGATTTATTTCTGGCTGTCACTTCTTTCCCTAGAATTCTTCTAACCTAATTTCTGTTTTCTGATCTTCAGCACTACCTTTGGTTTAAAGTAAGGGAGCTGGGGGACATTAAAGATTAAGTGCTGGAAAAATAAAAATTCAGAATCTGGGTTCAAATAGCCAGGCCCCCTTGAGTTAGCCACTTAGTTTCTCTCAAAGTGGGGAGAAGGGCTAAAACAGTTGTTTCCTAAAGTTGTTGTGAGACTCCAATGGGATGATGTGTATAAAAGTGTTTTGCAAACTTTAAAGCGCTATGTCATGGTTAATTGTTAATTCAAACACTAAGTGAGGCCAGTTGGGAGACTTCAGCATTATTGTTCTGACTTAGTATTATGGTGATCTAGCATTAATAGGGCCAAACAGGCATAATGCCAAAAGTTTCTGCCTATCCTAGGTACATACATTGAGCATGGGGTTCTACATTCTGGGGCCCTCTGCCTGATATATTTGTAATTTATTGCTTTGCAGGTCTCAGTCAATTTGGGTCTTGTTTATAAAATCCAGCAACACAGTGGGGTAATCTTCCAGTTTGTTGCATTCATCAAACGAAGGCAAAAAATTGTGCCTGAAATCCTTGCAGCTGGTGGCAGGTATGACCATTTGGTAAGTTTTCATCCTTTAAACATTACTTTTTCTTGGATTTCTGATGTTCTGTGTGTGGTACATTGCAAGTAGAAGACACTCAGTTCAGTATCTGTTGAATAGTTAATTGCATCTCATCAATAGGTATACTATTGTTTTCCTAGATACCCCAATTTAGAGGACCTCAAGCCCTGGGACCAGTTCCTTCAGCTATCGGAGTCAGCATAGCTATAGATAAAATATCTGCAGCTGTTATCAACATGGAAGAACCAGTAAGTTTGAACTTTTGCCTTTATCTTCTTAAAAGGTTGGCTTCATTTCAAAAAGCAGTATTTTCCTATTTTGCAGTAATTCAGGAGCCATAAATAAAGCAATAGCAGCCTATAGACTTAGATTATGACTTTAATACCAGACCTCACAATAGCTATTGATATTCTCATAGTATAACCTCTTATTTAGTAGCACTAGTGCACAAATGCAAATGTGAACTACAAAGCTTTAAATTTTCTTTTGCTTGAAACACAAGAAAAAAAGATAGACTTCCCAAAGGGAAAGAATACCCCTTTGACATTAGAGTATCATTTAGTTTCCAACCAACTCAAACAGACTAAAATTTGAGTATGTCATTTTGAAAGAATTTTGAAAATTGTCTTGCATTTGTGTAGTCCCAAATGTGATCACAAGTTAAGGAATTAATATTCAAATACTGCCCTACAGCTTCGCTCCCATATGTACAGCCTAGGCTCCCAATTCCTTCCAGCTTAAAAATCTGTTTCTTCTGATCTAGGTTACAATAAGCTCTTGTGACTTACTTGTTGTAAGTGTTGGTCAGATGTCCATGTCACGGGCCATCAATATCATCCAGAAACTCTGGACAGCAGGAATTGCAGCAGAAATCATGTACGATTGGTCCCAGGTAAATTGTAAAGAGCATTTCTTATTGAAGGTACAGAAAAGTAATTTCCTTAATAACAAATCTTATTGTTCCATTCTGGAGTTGTCAGATGGTGTTTCTCTTTAATTATGTCTATTTCCTAAAAACTTTTTATCTTTAAAGAGCTTGAGGCTTTTGACCTTCAGTTTCTTATTTCATACAAATATTGACAACTCTACTGTTACCCTCTAAAAGGAGACCAGATAATTGATTGGCCCTCTTCAGTACTACTTACAGATTGCTTAAAGTGGCTGCTAATCCCAAGTTATTTTTACGGATGCCTTTTGTTTCTACATCACATTCATTTCTGAATATTCTTCTATCCCTCCCTCCCACTCAACATGTCTTTTTATAACAAAGATTAAAAAAAAAAAAAAAGTTTAGCAATACCAGTCAATACATTAACTGTGTATAATACCATATGCCACATTTAACACCCCTTTTGCCCAGTCTCTTCAAAGAGAAAGGTAACTTTTCTAATTATCTCTAGAATCTACACTATCATAATTTGTTGTTCAGTCATTTTTTTATTCATGTCTGATTCTTTGTGACACCATTTGGAGTTTTCTTGAAAAAGATATGAGAGTGGTTTGCCATTCCTTTTCCACTTCATTTTACAGATGAGGAAACTGAGGCAAACAGAGTTAAGTGACATGCCCAGGTAGTTGAATATCTGAAGCTAGATTTGAAATCAGGAAGATGAGTCTTCCTGTCTCCAAGTCCTCTACTCTATGTATTATGGTACCACTGAGCTGCCCCATCATAATTCCATAACATTTAGTTTCATTTTATTGTTTTTTGCATTTATGTTATAGTCTTTGTATAGTTTTTCTGGGTCTTGTTTCTTTGAATATACTACATTTACCTCTCTCTTTTTTTTTTTTTTTTTTGCTATAACAAAAAGTGCTTTGGATATTTTGGTATACATGAGACCTTTCTGAGATCTGTGACTAACAATGTATCTTTGGATTTGGGCTGTGGAAAACAGCCTCTTTTAAAATATACTTTCAAATTACTCTCCAGAAAAATTGGACCATTTCACAGTTCCATTGCCATTGCATTGGTGTTTCCTACAGCCATTCCAATTCCACTTTTGTTCATCTTTGTCAATTTGCTAGGGGTAAAGTAAAAGTTTGTAGTTATTTTGATTTGCATTTCTTCTAGTAGTGAATTGGAACAGTATTTTATGTCAGTAGTTTGAAGTTCATTTAAGAAATACTCATATTCTTTGACCACTTATTTGTTGAGAAATGGTTTTTAGTCTTTTATATCTATGTTAATTATATATATTAGATATTAAATTGCTGTTAAACATATGATTCAGAGGTTTGTTTTTCCTCAATCAGGATGTTCATGCTTTTCAGTTCCATTGAAATTATTTCTTCTAGTCTCATTCAGTTAAAAATTCTTGCTATAATTATAATTACAAGTGATAACTGCATCAATTCTCTATTTGTAAGCTGTATCTTTTTATTTTTAACTTGAATATCCATTTGGAATGTACTGTGGTATAATTTTAAACCTGTTTTTGAGGGGGCAGGAGATTGGAAGAAGGCACAAAATGTTTTCGGTTTTTTCACAAATTCTTTAGCTTTTGATAGTTTTATTTTATTGTCCTCTCATTTGCCTTTACTTTTTTCAAATGCTTTTTCACTGCATGTAGAAAAAAATGTAATTTGGGTAACATTAATGTTGAGAGATTTTATAAATCTCACCATTAATCCTAACTACCCAGTGTCTAAAAACAGAGATACCCTTAGACTCGACAATGCTACTACTTAGTACACATTCCCAAGTGGTTACAAACAGGGGAAAAATACCCTTTGTACAAAAAAATGTTTATAGCTGTACCTTTTATTAAGAAAACTGGAAACAATGTAGTTGCCTATCAATTGGAGAATGAATCTACAAATTGTTATATGACTATAATAGAATGAAAGGGATGGATTCAGAAAAGCTATAGCCAATGCAGAGTAAAGTTGGAGAACTGTTTTTATAAAATGACTGTAGTAATGTAAAGGAAATCAACATTCAAGATCTTAAGAATTGATCAGTGTTGCATCTGGTCCTGATTTCAGAAGACTGATATCGAAGCATTCTTTCCACTTCTTGGCTGAAAGGTGGATACCATACCACCATAGATACGTAAGATATATATTTTCAAAAATGACCCATATGTGAATTTGTTTTGTCTGACTATACTTATTTGTTACCAGGCAGGGCTTTTTTTGGGGGGGAAGGGAAGAGGTGAAGGAAAGTTGGAGATAGAAATGCAAAAGAAAAGGAAAAAAGTGTCAGTGAAACATTTTAAATATGAGGAAAGTAGTTCAAAAGGGTTCCCAGACAAGTAGGTCAGTGTTGGTAACTAATGTTAAATTTAATATAACTTAAAAAAAGTTATTAGACAAATTTTTTAATTTGAAAGTAAAGAAGGCAAAAGATTTGCCTTCCTGATCAGTGAATCTCTCCTTGAATATTTTATATTCTAAGAAGCAACAAGTTTAGTAATTCATTTCAGAATAAAAGAAATTATCATGTCCAGTATTTCCTGCCTAATTGGTTGAAGACTTCAGGTGTTTGTTTTTTACTCCCTTTTACTGTTTGTTTCAGTCTCAAGAAGAACTGCAAGAGTATTGCAGACATCATGAAATCACTTACGTAGCTCTTGTCTCTGACAAGGAAGGAAACCATGTAAAGGTAAAGATTCTACAGAATTATGTGGAGTTATGAGATTTTTTTTTTATTAAAGCTTTTTATTTACAAAACATATGCATGGGTAATTTTTCAATATTGACTCTTGCAAAACCTTGTTCCAAATTTTTCCCTCCTTCCCCCTCCCCCCTTCCCTAGATGGCAGGTAAATCCATGTTAAATGTTAAAATATATGTTAAATTCAATATATGTATATATATATTTATATAGTTATCTTGCTACACAAGAAAATCGTGATCAGATTTCTTAACCCATGCATGACAGCTTTCTGACAGGACAGATACTTTGCTTGATACAGTTTAGGATCCATTGCTTTACCTGCTTCTTTAAAATAATGTGTTTGCAAGAGAAAGGACTTCAAAAAAGTATTGATCTAGTTCTGAATTCTTAGAAACCTTGACCTGTAACAATCACTTTTTTGGCCATTCCTTTTATCATTCTTTTCCAAGAAAAAATCCAGTAAGTTCTACTGACGTAGTTGGCTACGCCAACATTTTTGATTGACATTTATGAAAAATTGGATTTACTTTAAAATATCTGAACATCTATTGTGCTTCATGGCCTATTTATTTCTGACTTTTTAAAACACTAAGAAATAAACATTAATTCAAAGTCAGATTTTGATCCGATATAAAGTCTATGGAATATAAAACAGACTGCTTTTGTTCAGTTAATAACCGTTAAGGATCTACTATATGCTAGGCACTCTGCTAGGCAGTGGGGATCTAAAGACAAAAATTAAAATAATTCTTGCCCTGAAAGAGCTTAAATTCCATCAGGGAGATACATATATAAATAGGTATATACAGGGAGTTCAGAAGTAATTTGTAGCTGGGAGCGATTAGGAAAAGTTTCATGTATAAAATGGTACCTGAGTAGTATTCTGAAAGGAAATAAGGGATTTTGAGAGGCAGAGGTAGAGAGAGGACAGTCTAGGCAAGGAAGAAAGTCAGTACAAAGATTAACACACATGACTTCCCCTGCTTTCTCTGGTCTGAGTCTTCTGGAAACTCAGACAAGCTTTTAAAACAAATCCTGGAACTGTATTTGGATCATTTGGATAATATGGATCATTTCCTCTATCAAAGAAACTTAAAACACTAGAATATCCACACATTATAGATACTTCAGTATGCCTACACAGAATCACAGTGTAGCTACAACTACATATCATATAGATTTAGTATTTCTTGAGAATTTGCTTGGAAAGAGGATTTTCCAGTGGGGAATTACCTCAAGAAATTATCTGATTCACCTTTATCTTACATCACATCTAAACCATTTGTTATACTACGATGGAACAATAACATCTTTGTATTTAAAAGAAGCCATGTATTTTATCAATATTAATCTTGTCTACTTCTCTGATGGAATCCATCAGTCTTGCTAAGAAGGATGATTCCTGCCATTGACTATGAGAGAATAGAATGATTATTATTGTTTTGGAGATACACAATCTCCAAAACAATAATAATCATTCTATTCTCTCATAGTCAATTATTGAAAATGTTAATACAGGAGTAAGTACAAAATTCTGTTGTTTCTTCAGTTACAGAACTGCTTAGTGGAATGTGAAAGGGAAACATTTACTAAGCATCTACTACATGCTAGAATTATGCTAAGTGCTTTAAAGATATTCCTAGTTATTTGTGTCCTTAACTCTATTGGGACATAGAGTAAAGCATATCATTTTATATTGTCTATAAGACAAAACTGTTCTGGTGTTGGCTGTTAGTATTTCTATAACTCATTGATTCTACTTTTTTGAGTTCAGAAATCTGCAATTTATCTAATTGTTCTATTTCTTCTTATAAGGTCAAATCCTTTGAGAAGGAAAGGCAGACTGAGAAACGAGTGCTGGAATCTGATCTTGTGGATCACATGGCACAGAAACTGAGGACCAAAGTCTGTGATGAAAAGAATATCAGGTAATATAACAAACAAGCCAGTTAATACAAATGCTTCCATAAGTATAACATTCAGGCTACTGCTGTGCATTTTTTTGAAGTAGTGTTTAATCAAAATAGCTTTTAATAGATGTATTCTTTTCCCTTTGGAAAGTTCTGGAAGTAATTTGATGAGACAGTTTCCATTATTTGGGGACATTTCTTCCTCTTGATCTTTAGCCATGTATATCAGTACCCCAAAGTCTACTTTGTCATTCTTAAGACTAAGAGCCTATCAATATTTTTCTGCAATCAGATATATTTGTGAACTATTTTATTAAATTATTTAAATTCAATGGGAAGACCTCTGAAATTTTAAGATGCATGAGATTTTAAGGTTTTTTTGCCCATTCTATTTCTACCATAGTAGCTTCTCCCATTGATTCCTTCCTTTTTTATCTGGTTCTTCCTCAAGGAAAGTTTCTTATATTGAGTACTAAATTTTTACAATGACAAGTGTAATGTTACCAAAGTCACTTTATAACAGACAACTAAAAGCTAAGGATGCCAAGTCAGGCTTTTTAAATTCAGTTAAACAAATTGGAGTATTTTCTCTAAGTAATCTATTCACTTGATATGACATCCTGTGTCATTTTTTTTTTATTCACTCGAGCAAAAATTGATGCAAATTTATACCTTAATGATCAAGGGGAAACATTTCACTAGAACAATTGAGTGTAACTTACATTGATATAGGTTGCTTTTGCCTTCTTGTCTACTTTTCTAATTATTGTTGTTTGCTTTTTAGAGAAGCTTCCGATAATCTTGCAGGGCAAAATCTGAAGGGGTCGTTTTCTAATGCTTCAGGTATAACTACTAATTACAAACTGAACAAAATAATTGTGTCTAACTTGATATTGTATATTTGCTTTGCAGTGCTTAAACTATGATTTTGGCTAACTCCCTAGTAATACAAAATAAAAATTATAGTTAGTATTCTCCCAAAGATTGTTCCGTATAATGGAATTTACTTGGCTAGTTTTATTGTCCTTTTTTTTTTTTTTCTTTTTTTGGTTTTTTTGCTGAGGCAATTGGGGTTAAGTGACTTGCCCAGGGTCACACAGCTAGGAAGTGTCTGAGACCAGATTTGAACTCAGGTCCTCCTGACTTCAGGGCTGGTGCTCTAACCACTGCGCCACCTAGCTGCCCCATCTAGTTTTATTGTCCTTTGAAACCTTTAGCTTAGAAAGAGTAATCATATCACTGTGTGCTAATCCTAACTGCTCTGCCAACTTCATTACTTTAGGCAGAGTTTTAAGTTTTTTGTGCTTCAATTTGATCCACAGAGCACATGTAGACAGTTCTCTGGTAAATCCTACCTCATTCATAAATAAGAATATATAATTTCTTGAAGGTAGTATATTCAAAAGAAAATATTTGAAATAAATACCATTAGCTTTCGGGTCAAAAGAAAGCTATTTAGGTTTCTAGGCTTTTCTACAGAAATATATACCAATTAGGTTAAATGTTATCAGTACTGATTCTGTGCTAGGATCAGTAAAAATAATCTGCCTAACTGAAATATGAGAGGTTATCAGGTTTTAGAAATTTTCATGTTAATATTGCCTTGTAAGTTCGTAACTATAAACAAATTGCTCTTTGGTCAACATTGTATTTATTTGTACTTAACCGTCTTGCTTTCAATATGCATTTTGTAAAAGTGAATGAAGCTGTTTTGAAATTCTTTGTTTTAGGTTTATTTGAAATACATGGAGCAACAGTTGTTCCTAATGTGAGTGTTATAGCCCCAGAGAAGCTATCAGCCAGTACCAGACGGCGGTATGAAACTCAGGTATGCACTGAGGCTTTTATAGCTTTCTAGTTTTTCTTTGGGAAAATGGAATAAAAGGAAATAAATGTAGAAACTTTACTAAAAGCATAACTCTTTTTCTTCCTACCTTCAAAAGTTAGGATATTTCTGAAACTTAACTAAGGAAAACTTGCCTGGGTCACCATAGGCAAATCACATAACCTCTCTGTTCTTCAGCATCCTCATCTGTAAAAGGGAATAATATCTTGAGTATTTACCAGACAGGATTATTATAGGGAAAGAAGTTTGTGAATTTTTAAAGCACTATGTTAGTGACCCATCTACAATAAGTAAACAAGCAAAGAGAGCAATTCCTTAGGCATTCTTGGTTCCTGTTTAAAGGATCTAAACACATTCTAGCCTGGCTCAATGAAAAGTGGACTTTAAAATGGACCTTGGAAGATTTGAATAGGTGGAGAGAACATTTCAAATCATCAAAGGCATATGCCAGAAGCAGAAATAAACATGAACATTAGCAAAGGTTTTCCACTATTGTGTTCTGTCTCTTATGTGAACTGAAAAGAGTTCAGGTATGGCAGTTTCTGTAAGCATTTCTAACTGTAGGCTTAGAGTTTTAAGTACTAAATAGTTTAAGTGCTTTTTGCTACATTCATCTCTAATATTCCCTTGCTGACTGCTTAATTACTACTATCATTGAGAGCACCATCCAATTGGAACCCAATATTCATGTTTTACTTTCTCAGTTATTCTCTAATCTGGGCGGTATGAGTGAGCTTCATCACTATTGTTCCCGGTTGGATTTAAGAATTAAGTAGCAAGAAGAGGTGGTTGCTAAACAGGTGACCAAGAGATTTTGTAGCCTTGATCAATTCTAAGACAGAGGAGAATACTAGTAATTGTGGCTGCAGGAGAGTGGGGGACCCAATCCCAGTTCCAGGGCCAAGAGGTATGCTAGAATAGATAGGCATATAGGAACAACATCCTTTCCCGGGTAGAGACCACAGGTGAGGATCACAGCTCTTCTTAGATCAAACTACCTTGGAAGCACCAAAAATCTATAGGCCATACCACTGGCTCTGAAACAGCAAGAAAGGCCTAAAGCTTGGGACACTGCTCCCTCCACCCTGAGAAAAGAGCTCAACTTTAATAAAGTTAAGTCAAAAAATAAACTGAAAAAGTGAGCAAACAAAAAAAGAGTCTATCCATAACAAGTTACTATAGTGACAAGGAAAATCAAGACACAAACACAGAAGACAATCATGTCAAAGCAGCTAAAGCAAACCTCAAAGAAAAATGCATTGATCATAGGACCAAAAAAAAAAAAAAAAAAAAATTCTGGAAGTGGTCAAAAAGAATATTTAAATTCAAATAAGAAGCATATAGGAAAAATTAAGAAATGAGAATGATGCAAGAAAAATTTGAAAAGAGAGTCAACAGCTTAGTAATAATAGGCACAGAAAAATACTGAAGAAAATAACATCTTAAAAAACAAAATTGGCCAAATGGAAAAAGAAGTACAAAAGCTCATTGAAGAAAGTAATTTCTTTACAATTAGAACTGAGTGATAGAGAGAGCCATCTGTATCCAGAGAGAAGACTTTGGAGAATGTGGAGTTCAACATAGTATTTTCACTTTTTTTGTTGTTGTTCTTATTTGCTTGCTTTTTTTTTTTTCCCTCATTTTTTCCCATTTTGGTCTGATTTTTCAAGTGCAAAATTTAGAAGAATTGCACATGTCTAATCTATATTATAGATTAATAGATTAATAAAGGAGAGAAAAATTTAGAACATTAGATTTTACAAGAGTGAATGTTAAAAACTATCTTTGCAAGTATTTTGAAAAATAAAAGGTATTATAACAAAATAAAGAATCTCAAAAAAATTAGAATTAAAAAAGAAACTGGAGTAGGCAGTGAAGAAACAAAACTGTTATTCTTTGCAGATATAATGAAGCGTATACTTAGACAATTTAAAAAACTACTAAATCAATTAACAACTTTAACAAAGTTGCAGGATTTAAATAAATTCATATAAATCATCAATATTTTTATATATTACCAACAAAGCCCAGCAGCAAGAAATAGAGAAATTACATTTAAAATAACTATAGATGATATAAAATAGTTGGAAGTCTACCTGCAAAAGACAAAACCAGGAACTATATGAATACAATTATAAAACATTTCATAGAATTAAAGTCAGATTTAAATAATTGGAAAAATATCAATTGCTCATGGATAGGCTGGACTCAAGTATAAGACAAATGACATTTCTATCTAACTTAATGTACTTATTCAGTGCCATACCAATCAAACTGTTAAAAAATTATTTCACAGAGCTAGAAAAAAGAAGAAAATTTATCTGGAAGAACAAAAGATTAAGAATATCAAGAGAATGGAAAAAAAAAATGCTAAGGACATTGGCCTAGCTGTACTACAGCTAAAATTACATCATAAAGTAGCAGGCATCAAAACCATTTGGTATTGGCTAAGAAATGCAGATTAGTGAAATAGGTTAGGGACAAGTAGTGACTATAGTAAACTACTGTTTGATAAACCCAAAGTCTCCAGTTTCTGGGATAAGAACTCACTATTTAACCAAAAAAAAAAAAAAAAATTGCTGGAAAAACTGGAAAGTAGTATGGCAGAAACTAGACAGACCACTCACACCCTGTGTCAAGATTAAGTCAAAATGGGTTCATAATTTAGACATAAAGAATGATGCTACAAGCAGATTAGAAGAGCAAGGGATAGTTTATGTGTTAGGTCTTTGGAGAAGGTAGGAATTTATGATCAAAGAAGAAATAGAGAATGTTATAATTATAAAATGCAAATTGTATAGTTTTGAATGCATTAAATTTAAAAAGGTTTGCACAAACAAAACCAATGCAGCCAACATTAGAAGGGAAGCAAAAAGCTCAGAAATAATTTTTCTAGCCAGTGTTTCTGAAAAAAACTCATTTCTAAAATATATAGAGAACTGAGTCAAATTTATAAGAATATAAATCATTCCCCAATTGATAAATGGTCAAAGGATATGAACAGACAATTTTTAGATGAAGAAATTAAAGCCATGTATATTCACATGAAAAAATGCTCTAAAGTAAAGGGCAGAACTAGGAGAATATTGTACACAGTAACAATAAGTGAAAAATCATATGTTTCAATTTGCATTCAGACTCCAACCTTCTTTTTCTGAATATGGATAACATTTTTCATCATGAGTCCTTTGAAATTGTCTTGTATTATTATATTGCTAAAAATAATTAAGTCCTTCACAGTTGATCATATGATATTGATGTCACTGGATACAGTACTCTGCTGACTTCACTCTCCATCAGTTCAGGAGAAATCATATTTAGGAAATTATTAAAGAAAACTGTCATGATATCTTAGAACCAGAGAGTAAAATAGAAATTGAAAAAAATCCACTGATTACCTCTTGAGATTCCAAAATGAAAACTTCTACAACATTACAGCCAAAATCCAGAGCTTCCAGGTCAAAGATAAAAGTATTGCAAGCAGCCAGAAACAAACAATTCAAATATCATGAAGCTACAATCAGGATCACACAAGATTTAGCAGTGTTCACATTATAGGGTTTAAAACAATGATATTCCTGAGGGCAAAGTAGCTAGGAATACAACCAGGAATAACCCATCTAGCAAAACTGAGTATACTACTTCATAACTGGAAATTTAATTTTAAAAAAAACTAGAAAACAGATTAAAAATCCCCAATCAAACACCAAATTGGAATTCTGAAACCAAGGGATTCACAAGTTGAAAGAAAACCAATGAATTAATAAAACCAAGAGCTGATTTTAAGAAAAAGTCAACAAAGCACTAATTAATTTGACTAAAAAAAATTACTGGTATTAAAATTAAGAGTGAATTCATCTTCAATGAAGATAAAATTAAAACAAATATTAGGAGCCATTTTACCCAATTATATGCCCAACTGTGAATGAGTTCTCTTCAGCAATACAATTCCAAAAGACTTATGGTGAATGCTAGCCACCTCCAGAGAAAGAACTGATAGTCTAAATTCAAATTGAAGCATATTTTTTAAAACTTTTATTCTGGGGGAGGTTTTGATCTAAATTTTCTTTTGCAACATAGGTAATATGGAAATGTTTTACATGACTACTATAGGAAAATCTGTATCAGATTGCTTACCTTCCTCAGGCAGGGAGAGAGAGAATCTAGAACTAAATTTTTTTTTAAACCTAATGTTAAGGGAAGCTAGGTGACGGATAGAGTACCAGCCCTGAAGTCAGGAGAACCTGAGTTCAAATATGATCTCAGACACTTAACACTTCCTAGCTGTGTGACCCTGGGCAAGTCACTTAACCCCAATTTCCTCAGCAAAAAAAAAAAAAAAAAAAAGGTACATAGCTCCCTCATTAAGAACCCCTACCCTAATGTTTGGTTTGTAGACAAACTGGAAGATAGATAGATGTCTTGCATCCACATATTCTGAATTCGGTAATCTCTTCTTATAGGTGCAAACAAGACTCCAGACTGCCCTTGCCAACCTCCACCACAAGAGCAGTGAAATTGAAATTTTAGCTGTAAGTCTTTTCCTTCGATATTGATATTAAGAGCAAAATATCCAGAACTTGCTTTCAGTTCAATATAATTATTTTGTATTCCTATGTGATTTTCACTAAGGGCAACTTTATGCAAAATTAAGAGTATGAGACTGTAGAGAAAATGTGAAGACATGGGGGGAAATATCAAAGGAAAAGGGTTTTTTCCTCTCCCTTCCCCAACCCAACCCCAAAATGAAAAAAAATTTTAGTATCTCAGAAAATCTCCATTTTGTTTCTGAAATTTTCCAGGTGGGCCTTAAATCTTATGTCTACACATCTACATGTATTAGAATCGGTCCTTTTGTGGGTGGGGGGAAGAGAGTAGGGTAGTGAAGTATGACATTACTTTGGGGTCCCAAAGGTGAAGTCTCTTCCTCTTATGATTGACACTTCACTTTCAAACATAATATCATCCCAGACTTGAATAGTGATTTTCAAATTCAGTCTTTGGTGACAATGTATAATACAAATAAGCGAGTTAAGCTGACTTAAAATTATGCTATCAAATTCCCTTATGCTAACTTGCATTATAAATATCCCTTCTCACAGGTGGACCTGCCAAAAGAAACGATTTTGCAGTTTTTAGCATTGGAAGTAAGTAAGCAAGGTAGACTCTGCCATACCTAAGTATTGGCCTAGAATCAAACTTTAAATTCTAGAAGTTTGAATAATTTTTGCCATTAAGAGATCAAAGTGAAGTTATTTTCCTTAGTGATATTTTCTGGACTTGGGAATTTAGAGATTACTGATGTAACTTCCTTTTACAGAATAGATTTGTTCCTAAACTATTTATCAATGGAATCATTTCAAACATGTATCTTCTCCTTATAGGAAGGAGCAGTGCCAACAGCCATTACCAATTTAAGATTACTAAGAATGTCAGTTGTTTTAGAACATAAACAAAGATAATATGGGATGCCTAGTAACAATGGAGCATAGCATCCTTCCCAGGAGTGGCCTTGAGGACTTTTTATCTCCCCTTGCTATCTCTCCACCTCCAACTGAGTTTGCTCCAGGTGTTAAAATCCCTAGTTTCAGTTATGATCAATCGCATGTATCTTCCCTTCCCCATTTTAATTTTGGAATTTTACATATATCTATTTTCTTTTAAATTTATACCTGAATAGTCAGTAGAGCCCTTAATAACATACAGCCCATAAACTATAGCTAATGTATTATAACAGAAAAGATGACAACTTTATAATGATGGCTTTCACCTGCCCAAAATATTTGATACCAGAGACATTAATCTGTGTTTAACCTGGAAACTGATCCATGTGCTTGCTTCTAGTGCCATCTCATTAGTTCTATTTTAGTAAATAGATCATTCATTTGTCATTAATATATTATGAAAGCAGCATCTGCCACACATAGGCAAAGAAGAGCAGAAAATAATTTGCCCAAGATCATCAGGCAGTACAGTAATAGCCAAACTAGGAGTGAACTAGGTGGCATCAAAAGATCTGTGATGAATGAAGTGGTATGTAGCATTTTAATTCTAAAAGTTATCATCTTTCAGGAGGCAGAGCAACCCTCTTTATCAAATGTAATACTTTTCTCTAAGTACTTTAGTCCTTGGAAATCTCCTATGTTTATCTACACCCCCCCCCCAAAAAAAAAAAATCTTAAGTGTAATCTGCTATTTAAAAATTCTTATCTTTGTTTTCCCCTAGTGGGATGGTGATGAACAGGCCTTTAATACAACTGTGAAGCAGCTACTATCACGCCTGCCAAAGCAGAGATACCTCAAATTAGTTTGTGATGAAATTTACAACATCAAAATTGAAAAAAAGTAAGTTATCTGGTTAGCAACATGTTTCATACATGTCATAATTCAAGCAGGTAAGCCATTAAAACCCTCCCATGGTAGTTTATCTTCCCTGAAACTTCAGATTCCTTGTTAGCTTCACTTCATTCTCCTGTCAGGATGCTAGGGAATAGCCAACTAATGAGTTCAGCAGCTGGCAGCCAGTGAAGCTTGCCTAGGGCCTCATCTTCAGTCATGACCTTATTAATGACAAAGCATAAAGATCAACTGTCCCCACTATAAATTTATTCTCCCAAATGACCCATATATGGAATTCTAGTGTTTAAATTAAGAGGAAATAGCTATGAGCTCTGCTGCTTCATTTTTAGAAAATTAAGACTAATTGGCCTTTGCTTTAAAATCCCAATAGAGAAATATTAGCTACTCACCCCACCACCTTTTTAGGGCAGAAATGAAAAATGGTAACATTTCACTTGCCAAGAAAATTTAGCTAGTTCTAGATAATTTTATATATTTTTGTTAGAACAGCACACTTAGAGAGAAATTTATTTTCCCAAACAGAATCTATAAAGGTTTTCCTTCTTCATTTATTAAACCATTGTTTTTTTCCTGTGACTGCTTCTAATTAAAGACTTATTTTCTTCTGCAGAGTGTCGATGCTATTCCTATATAGTTACAGAGATGACTACTACAGAATCTTGTTTTAAGTCTGAAGAATTCATTGACAGGTCATGTAAATTGTACATAGTAATGTTTAAACCAGACAGAAGCTTATGCTGTAATATAAAATGTTGTACAGTCACTATAATTTTGGATAAATCTTAAACTGAGTATTTTATAGTGTATATATTAAAGGCTGCCAAACTTTTTGGATTTAATAAATGTTTTTTGTAAATCTGCTTGCTATACTTGCAGTGGGGATGGGAAAGGAGGATCTCTAAATGCAAAATCAAAGCACAATAGCTCTTCCTATATCCCAAGACTAGATGTGAAATAATCTTTAAGTATACTATAGTATCTAATCAATTCACTTATTCCCAGATTGAATACAACCATAGGAAAAAGGTACTATCTTTCTTTATAGATGAAGAAATTGTAACTTTGAAGTTAACAGACTTGTGTTAAGTACAGTACTCTACTATACGTTTTGCTAAATTTGGATTGTTATTCAGTCTTGCCCAATTCTTCATGACTCCATTTGGAGTTTTATTGGCAAAGATACTGAAATGGTTTGCCATTTCCTTCTCCAACTCATGGTACCAAGGCAAGCAGGATTAAGTGACCAGATTTGTATAAAGGAAGATGAGTCTATCCACTCTATCCACTGGGCCACCTAGTTATCCTTGAGTTTGGGATAGGGTTTTTATATTTCACTGAAGAATGAAATATCCAAAGATGTGAATAACTAAAAAGTTTGTCCAATTTCCTCTTAACTAACTAGCTTAGCTTATTGTTATTCTAAGCTTGTTCTCTGGGGACTTGAGGGTACAACAACTGAAGGTCTGGATATCAAAGATTCTCCTATTGAACTGGATATATTCCCTGGAAACAAAAAGCTAACATCAAGGAAAATTTTTAAAATGAAAATGAAGTACAATATAACTTTTTCAATGAATTCTGTTAAATTTAAATGGTTGATTAACAAGACTTAAAAACTTCATCATAAACACCTCAGAGGTATTTAGAAAGCATCCCTGTGACTACACACACACTACTCAAAGAACTGTCAGCTTCTGTCACCAAAAGCTTTGAGAACATCTAAGTTTTCTCATTCCTCAGAGTTGGGTTAATAATGCAAAACCAGGGGCAGCTAGGTGGTGCAGTGGATAGAGCAGTTGTCCTGAAGTCAGGAGGTTCTGAGTTCAAATCTGGTCTCAGACACTTAACATTCCCTAGCTGTGTGACCCTGAGCAAGTCACTTAACCTCAATTGCTTCAGCAAAAAGCAAAATAAATAAATAATGCAAAACCAAAGGTGATGAAAGAGCAAACAGGTAAAAGGAATCAAAAAAGGTATATAGATAAATTTAATAATACATTGCTCTGTTGACAGATTGCTAAAGTGACTTCAACAAATCATAGATGAAATATACTACAAAGTATGGTGGGGGTGAGGCTGTCTGGATGGCACATATGATACATATACATATATATATATATATAAAATTTGGGCAGGCCTTTTTTTTTTTTTTTTAATCACAGGTACTCCTGTAAACATTAAACTGGCAATTAACTGAAACAGGATTGATGGTCGGCTACTAAGTCACACCCCCTCCCCACCACATGAAGCCCTAAGAGAAGCCAGTACCAAAGTTACAATTTCAAAGTTCTGTTTAGCTAATGAAATAAAACAGGAATCTAAGTGTCCCTCATTGTGTCGCTTTGCTCTTCTTGTTTTTGCTCTTCTTGTCTCTCTTCTTTAGCCCATCCATATTGGCTCTAAGCAAGTTAGAATAGGCCTGCAAAACAAAAGGCATAGCCTTCAATGGAAAAGAGAGCACACCTGATTGGCCCACCATGCTTTTGTATTCAAAGAAGTCCTACAGTAGAGGAAATAAGAGAGTGGTTAGGAGAGAAAGAAAGTAACATTCCAGAACATACCTTCCCTCTGGTCCTGGGAAGGACAGATCATGTGCGTTTACATTACAGCAGTTTTTCATCCCCTACTTGCTCTAGGCAAAACAATTACTGATCTTATTTTGTTATTATGAGATTTCTATAGCAAAGCCAGTAAATACTATTTGTTGACATTTACAATAGTGCTTTCTAAAGGTCTGCAAAGCACTTTGCATATATTTCATAGTTTACAAAACTGTATTAGTAGAGTGATAGGACAAATCCAAGTTGACTGACAAGAAAAAAAGCAAGAGATAAAAGTTATGTTCCATCATTCATATTAGGCAGCTTCATTTGTAAAATGGAAATTAAAATTGCCCCTCCTAAGAGGGCAATTTTTTTTAGTTCATTATTTTATTTTAGTTCAGTTAGATGCCTAGACTGAATCTTGAATTCTACTTACTAGCAACTTGGGGAGATCCATTGAATATCAGAAACTTACCATCTGGAATTTATTGACTTCTTTAGAGCTCACCTAAAAAACACAAATAAATCAATTACTTTCCCCTTCCATGCAAGAACTATCGAAGACCTCATGGGGGCAGCATACCCCATACTTAAATAACTGTCCCCAACTTCATGGAACTGTGCTGGAACATGTGTACCTGTTAGCTAAGGTCAAGGATGACAAAAGAGAAGGCTTTCCTCACCTGTTATATTCAAAAACCAAATAGCTTTACATCCTTCAGTTCTGTTTAGGGTGGGTTCCAAATGTTTTAGTAAGACCTTTTCTGAATCTCATTAAAAACTGAGGGGGAAAGGTCTTACTGAAGAACAAGTCTTGCACAATAGTTTCATTACACAATATGAAAAAGTATCTTAGTCAATAAATGTAAAAGAAATAAACTTTCTTTATGCAACCTTTCAGCACAAGTCTCACAGGTCCCTTCAGTTTCTTCTTTAAAAGGAAAATACTGTAACAAATGCAATGCAATTTTTTTTGTTTGTTTTTTGTTTTTACCCTCAAAGTAAAGTACTATGGAATAAGGAAATATAAAAAATTGTAACAGACTACCTCTAACCACTGGTAAAGCCAGCTTCCTGGGCATCTGGTATCCTTTTTCAATTGAATTTTGGAAAATTCTCAAAAGATCCAATTAAAAAGACAGGATTTTATACTGGGTAAAGAGGAACTAAATTAACCTAAGCCTTCCATATGGCAGTGTTGGTGACAGTAGAGGGAAATAAGTAATAAAAGAGATTTAATACATTATGTTAACTAGGTGAATCAAAGATTCTGGTACAGCAAATAAAATAACACTTCTACATTCACTGACTCCTATAATACCTTAATCTCTACTCTTATTGGGGGGGGGGGAAGCCCAACAAACCATTAGGAGTGGTTCTGTATTTTATTGCCAGCAATACAAGGGCACAAGCCATAGGCAACTGAAATATCAATTAGGCAGTAAGAAACTGCTGCTGATAAATCATAGTAATGGCTTAAAGAGCATTTATGCTATCTATTAACTGCTTCTAAAGGCAAGAAAAATTACAGATAATATACTTCCTTGTAAATGGAAAAGCAAAAGAGAAATTTCATTTCACCTTCCTTTCTACTTACTTTTCTAGTAACTCTAGACAATATAAGGTGGCATAGAAACAAACCAAATTGCAATGTCATACCCAAATAACAATATTGGAACAATTATTGAAGATTATGGTAGGTATAAAATATGGATCGGACAGTTCCCATCTTCAAAATTCTAAAATTTCCAATTTAAAGACAAATATGCTACCCTTGTGCCTAGTTCCCCAGAGACCCTGCTCACCACAGTGCTGATTTTCTTTTTCCCATCAGTAGCTCTTAGCAAACACTTATTGTCTGAAGGCTCAAAGCCTTCCACAGAACCTTTCCTTGGAATGGGTTTAGTCCGACCATCATCTGCATTTAAGAAAAAAAAAAGTTCCTGTCAAAAAAATAACGTTTAAGTGCTAATTCTTTACTCAACATCGAAAAAGTGGAGATAGCAACAACAAAATCAATCTGTATGGCAGAATCAAATAAAGGCCACAAAAATTTCTGCATCTTGTGAACAAAAAAAGGAAAAGGTAGAAAAAGATAAGCAAGAGCCCTGAGAGAACAGGTTAAGAAATAAAGGGTGCTGAAAAACTAGGCACCCCCAGCCACAACTAACCCACCCTGGTCTAAGTCAAAAAGAGAAATCCTATAAACAGAGGTGCCTACTCAGGAGGGAGACACTACTGGGGAGGGGTCTGGGCAGGGGGCCCTTCCGTGCTGCCAAGGCCCAGCGCTCCCTCCAGGGCTGTGAGGACGAACCGGCCCGCCCATTCCCATCTTCCCAGGATTTGGAGAAGACCTGGACCTGCACAGGTGGCCAAGGATGCCTGCCTCAAGGACTGTGGGTGCATTTCAGGAGGGCACTGGGCTCTTTTTAGTATATTTTGTTACTGAAACATAACCAGCTGTCTTCATCATCCCACATATTTTGACAGAACCTCAGGCTTATGAGGCCCAGGGAGGTTAGGAGGTTAGGTCAAGAGAGCAAAGCCAGGCCTCTAACGGTGCCAGTGCCTCAGTTTCCCTCGTGGTCCCTTGGTCCCTCGCCCCTCCCCCTTCCCTACGGGGCGGCGGGTGCTCCTTACACTTCTTCAGGGTGATGAACACGCTCCCCGACGACCGGCACTTCTGGAAGAGTCTAGTCAGCTCCGTCAGGAACTGGAAAACAACCCGCACCCCACACCCCCCGGCTCCCGTTAGGCGGCCCCACGACGCCAACGTCAAAGGGGCCGATGAGTTCGGGCCCGTTTCTGGCTCGGCCAGGCCGAGACCTTGGACGAGACTCTACTCTTCCACCCACCTCCCGCTGCTCCCCCGCCTCCGCCAGGCTCCCGGTCTCCGGTCCCGGCCCCCACCTGCTCGCTCTCCAGTAGCACCATCGCCGCTCCTCCGCCCCCCCCCCGCCGGCTGCGTTCGCTCAGTCACCACAAGCCAGGGAGCCGGAGCCGGATGTGTGGCTTAGAGAGGCGGGACTTCCGCTTTCTCCGACGTTTCCCTTGCCTCGGCCCATTGTTCTAGTCCTTATTCCTCATTACCCCCAGTCAACCACACCCTTTTAGTGCGTGGCCACAAGGTCTTCGTCCCCTCCCCTCTGCGGGAGAGGGAGGGGAAGGGGTGAGTAGAAGAGAGAGGTCTGGAAATGGAGATGAGGGAAAAGGAAATAGAAGAGAGAAGGAGAGAGGGAAATATGAAGGCTGAGAGAAATGGGAGGAAAGGAAAAGTGGAAGGGAGAAGAGAAAAGGAGGGGAAGAAAAAGGGAAACAGAGCCGAGAAGGAAGGAGAGAAAGAGAGGGAAGAAGGACGGGGGGAGGGAAGATAGAGAGGAAAGGAGCTGAGAAAGGAAGGGAAGGACAGAGGAAGAGAAGGGAAAGAAGGTGGGGGAGGAGAGACCTGGGAGAACTGAGAGGGTGTAAAAGGAAAGAAGGAATAGGGAGACAGAGCCAAAAAGGAAGAAGAGAAGTGAGGGTGTTCAGGAGGAGAGGAGAAAAGAGGGAAGGAGAAGAGTGGGAAAGGAAAAAAGGAAGATGAATGAAAGAGGAGGTGAGGGAGAAGATGGCTAAAGGGAGGAGAAACAAGAAAGGGAATGAGAAAGAAAAAAGGTATTTGGAAGGAGAGGCAGGAGAGAAGAAGAGAAGGAAGAAAAAAGGGGAAAAAGAGAGGGAAGGAAAAAGGAAAGCGAAGAAAGAAGAAAGGAACAATTAAGAGACAAGGGAAGGAGAAAAGAATAAAGCTGGGAAAGAGGGAGGAACCGGAAGAAGTGAAGAAATGAAAGGGAAGAGGAAGAAAGGTACAGAGAAGGAGCATGTTGGAAAGAAAAAGTGAGGGAAAGGACAGGGAGAGGAAATTGAAAAGAGGAGAGAAGAAGGAAAAAGAAGAGTGAGTTGGCGGGGAAAGGTAGGAATGACAAGATGGGAAGGGAAGGAGAGACAAAGAAAAGTTGCCCAAAGGACATGGATGAGGAGAAATCTCAGCTCTTTTTCCGGGCCCCAAATACATGCCATCCTTCTTCAGGAATCCTCCTTGACCAGGTTTTAGGTTCGCTCTCCAAGGATCTTTATGGAAATTTTGTGCCACAGAAAGAGAAAAAGAGGGGAAGAAAGAAGGAAATGGAGCCAAGAAAGAGAGAGGGAAAGAGGAGGGAAGAGAAAGTGATGGGTTTGTGTCTGGGTTCTACTCATGCTCTTTTGGCTAGTGGTGGTAACAGGGATAATGAAACAGCCCAGTTCAAGAAACACTTAGGAAACAACTATCACAGGCAAAACCTCATGCTAAGTGGAGATGAAAATAAAAAAAATAACAGGCCTTAACCTTCAAAGAATTTACAATATCTTCTTCTTTGCCCTTTGCTCCCTTAATTTCCATCTCTCCCATATCATTGATTTCTTGATTTCTAGTGGTCCCTTGCTTTCTGCATATTAAATAAACAAAAGTGTTTCTCTCCAAATCATAAAATTCCATCAAAAAAAAAAAGTGTAGTAGAAAGAGCACTACATTTGGAATCAATAGAATTACACTTGAATCCTCACTGCTTATTACTTGTATGATCTTGATTGGGCAAGGTCTTTAGCTCCTGGGCCTCTATCTTCATCTGGAAAATGAGAGGGCTATAGTTGTGCCCAGGGTCCATCATCTAGGTGTCAAAGTGGATAGTGTGTTACACTTTGACTTAGGAAGACCTGAGTTCAAATCCAACTCTTAAATTCAAATTCAAATCCAACAACTGCTTCAATTTTCTCATCTATAAATAGGAATCATAACATCTATTGCTCAGAATTGTGAGCATAAAATGATGTATTTGTTTTAAAAAATGTTTTGTATATTTAACCTATATTGGAAATGATTAACCCATTTGCTGTCTGGGAGGGAGGAAGAGAGAAAATTTGGAGCACAAGGTTTAGCAAGGGTGAAAGTTGAAAACTATCTTTGCATATATTTTGAAAAATAAAATGCTATGCATTTTGTTTTCTTTCTCATTTTTTTCCTTTTTGATTTGATTTTTCTTGTGCAGCATGATAATTGTAGAAACATGTATAAAACAATTGTACATGTTTAACATATATTGGATTACTTGCTATATAGGGGAAAGGGTACGGGGAAGGGAGGGGGAAAATTTTTGGAACAAAGTTTTGCAAGGGTTAATGTTGAAAATTACCTATCCATGTGTTTTGAAAATAGCTGTAATAAACTTATTTAAAAAATAAAAAGCTATTTATAATGAAAATGCTTTGTAAACCTTAAAGTGCTGCATAAATACTAGCTGTTATTAATAGTCTAAATTTCTTTTTTCTTTTTTATAAATTTACATCGATACTTTTTATTTCTTATATGACCAAAATGTCTCCAAGTATCCATCACCTCCCAGAGAGTTATCCCAAATAACAATATTTTTCAAGGGAAAAAAGAAAAAAAAAAAATCAGCAATTACAATTTAAAAGGCTGAAAATATTTGCAAAGGGCACACTCTCATGAACTTCCCAGAGTCGCAAAGGAGTGGGGTGAGACTGTCTTCTCATATTTCCTCTTTGGGGTCATGCTAGTTCTTTATAATTTGATGACATTCACTTTTGATTTTTTTCTTCCATTTATGTCCACTGTATAGGAGTAGCTAGGGGGCGCCATAGGACACAGAGTGCCAGCCCTGCAATCAGGAAGCTGTCTTCCGGAGTTCAAATCTAGGATCAGGTACTTACTAGCTGTGTGAGCCAGAGAAGAAAGTGGCAAAACTACCACAATAAACTACTTTATTTCTCAAGAAAACTCCTAAATGGGGTCACAAAAAGTCAGACATCACTGAAAATGACAGAAGAACAATAACAAAAGTATGTGTGCATATAAACACACACACACAAACAAAGTTTTCTTGGCTCTGTTTACTTCACTCTGTATGTAAATCTTTCCATGTTTCTCTGTATTCATCTTCCATCACATGCACCAAAATTTGTTTAGCCATTCACCAAAGGACATCCATTTCTAAATTTTTTCTACCACAAAAGATATGCTGTCATAGATATAAAATTCTGTATTTCTATACATACTCTCACAACAGTCTCCACTGACTGAAAAAGAGCATACTAGAGAAGTCACCATCATTGCCCCCAATTCATTTTAACATCTTAACACATTTATCCTACTACAGCTGTCTAGGGGGAGGGGGAAAATTAATAGCCATCACAAATATGCACAATTGATTTTTTTCTCCTATAAATCCAAAAAGGTTGCATAGAGCATTTAGGATTATAAAAACTGGTATAAAAATGGAGAAAATTTGAAGTATATGGACCTGCCAATACTGAGATTTGTCATTCTTTTTCCTCTGTACACCTGTACATTTATCAGTTGGAGTGGAGAGAACAGGAAAGAGCTGAATGTGTAAAGAGAACTTTGAACAGATATGCCTGAGACAAATGGAATATTCACACAAGAGCAGAGGAGATGGGAAGTGTAGATTTATGTAATAAATTCATCTCAATGCCAGGAAGGCTTCTGACAAAGCTTCTTGTTGCTATATTCCTGGACAAGACAAAGAAATGCAAGCAATATGATTGATTCCCACAGGGTAAACAACCATATCTCAAAAGTCTTGATTAGTGAGTTCATAGTATACATTTTAAGCATCTGACCTCTACCCTGTTTTATTTGACATTTTTATTAATGATTTAATGAAGACACTCAATTTATAGATGATACAATAGGGTAAGAGATGTCTGTTAGATGACAAAATCAGTACATCAAAAGATCTTGAAAGACCAGATAGATCCGATCCCACCTTGATGCCAGTCAAGTCCTAGGTTAATGTTTAAATAAATAAACTGTTCAGGATGGAAGAGAACTGCTTGGGATAGTAATTCATCTGAAAAATACTTAAACATTTTTGTGGACTGCATTCTCAATATTAGTCAATAGTGTGATATGGCTGCTAAAAATGTAACTTGAAGTTATATTATTATTAATAATACCTAGCATATATATGGAGCAGCTAGTGGCAAAGTGGATAGAATGCAAGGCCTGGAGTCAGGAAGACTCATCTTCCTGAATTCAAATTACTGTGTGACCCTAAGCCAGTCACTTAACCCTGTTTGCCTCAGTTTCCTTACCTGTGAAATGAATTAGAGAAGAAAATGACAAACTAGTATCTTTGCCAAGAAAACCTCAAATGGGATCTCAGAGAGTTGGATGACTGAAAATACTGAACAAAACATTTATATATTTCTAAGTTTACAAACTATCCTACTTTTTAAAATTTCTTATTTTATCCTCATATCAACCTTGGGGAAGCATTATTATTATTATCCTTATTTTACAGATGAGGAAACTGAGGCAGTCAGAAGTTAAGTGATTCGCCCAAGGTCACAGAGATAGTATTTGAAGTCAAATCTGAATTCAAGTCTTACTGAGAGTCCAGTGCTCTATTCACTGTACTATCTACCTGCCTCATTAAAATAAAAGAGAAAGAAGAGGGAAAGAGAGAGGGAGGAGGAAGGGAGAAATAGTGAAAGTATAGTATCCAGATCAAAGCTAGTAATAATAGGTCCAATTTACTCAGCAAATGTCAGACCATAATTAGAGATCTGGGTTCAATTCAGAGCATCACCCTTTAAAGGGAACACCAGAAACTAATTAGGATGATGAAATGACTCAAAACCATGTTATATGGCAAATAGTCGAAGGAACTGGAGATGTGTGACTTGAAAAATAGACTACTTAAGGAAGACACAATGGTGGTCTACAAATATAGAAAGGCTATCACATGTAGATGGTAGAATTAAAGACAATAGCTAGATGTTACAGAGAAGAAGAATTCACATCAGTATAAAAGAGAATGACTTTTTAACAATTCGAACTATCCAAAACTGAAGTGGGATATTTTGTGAGGTATTGTTTCCCATCTTCCTAAGCAATCAAGCAGACATCCTACCACTACCATTTAAAGAGGCCTTAAAAGGGACACAATAAACTCAAGGTGCTTTCCAATGCTAATATACTGTAGTCTATGTTAGTCCAAATTTCCCTGATAATAGGCTTCATAGTCTTGGGTTTTTGTTTGTTTGTTTGGGGTTTTTTTTGTTTTAATTTTGTTTTACTAATTTGAGTTACAATATGATAAGAAGCTACTGCAGAACTTTAAGATGACATAGTCAGAAAAGACACCTATGGATTCCATGATGAAAATAAATTGGAAAAAGGAATTCCATAAGAAGGAAGTTTCAGTGAGCCAGGTAATGAGCCCAAACTAAGGCAGCCAGAGTGGGGACAGGGAGGAATAAGTTAATAAAGAAGATGACTAGAAAGTACAAATTCCCTACCCTTCTCCATTCCTTGAGACTTAGCATCATAGGATCTAAACCCACAGAGGTTAAGTGGCTTAGCCAAGGTCACAAAGCTTATAATAATAATGCCATTTTATATAGTGTTTAGTGGTTTACAAAGCTTTCCTCATAAGAATCCTGTCAGGTAGTAGGTCAAGCATTTGAGATTATGCATGTGTTATCATCCATTTACAAAATTCTTGATGTGAATCGTGAACTTAAAGAGTCCTAATAATAGCAGAGGTCACTGGCTTACCCCAATCTATCATCAGCAACTCCTATAGAGATACTTTCTCCTTCCCCATGTATTAAGAAAAATATTGAGAACCAACTACCACAGGGTAGGCAAGCCAGACTAGCTGAAGTAGCAACATACCCTGAGGGATAGATGGGAGTTGGCATATGCCAGGGAGGTCAAACCACTACTATGAATTCTGTACCCAAGAGCTCCTAAGTAGCCACAGCTCCTAAAGACCCAGAAAGGAAAGTTCTTGACACCATTGAATAGTTCAACACTAAAATGATGCTAAAGAAAGTGTATTACCATCTGCCTGGTGAATGCATCCCAAGGACCACTAGACCTTTCCATCTATACTACAGCTGGATCACCATCTAAGTATTATTCTCTCTTATTGTTTTGGGAGCTCCTTGAGAATGGGAATTGTTCTTGTCTTTATCTCTAGCACTTGATAAATGCTTTTTCAATAATTTGTACATTTAAAGATTGCATAAAGAAACGGAAATTAACATCCAAAGTCAATACATCCACAGTAACAAGGGCAATTAAGTAGCATAGTAAATAGTGCTGAGACTAGGAAAATTCATCAAACTTTCTGAATTCAAATCTGGTCTCAGACACTTACTAACTCTCCCGGCAAGTCACTTCACCCTGTTTGTCTCAGTTTTCTCATCTGAAAAATGAGCTGGAGGAGGAAAGATACACCAATACCTTTGCCAAGAAAAATCCAAATGGAATCATGAAGAGTTGAACACAGCTAAACAACAAAAAAGACAATAGAGCTAGCATATTACAGAGAAAAGACTTGAATCCAGACTTTCGTGGGTTCCCTGACTGGCTCCTTGTTGTCTACAATGCAAGTATTATTATGTCCCCCCACACACCTTTTTTTGGAGTAAACTTGCCACTTTGTTGATGTTACTCCTAAGTGAGGAAACCACCTTTATCAATGCAACTGCTCCAAAATTTATACACCAAACAATCTCTCAGCAGAGAATAACGTGCCCAAGATCACACAACTAGATTCTATCCAAGATGAGGAAATGAAGGCTCAGAGAAACCAAGAGATTTCACCATAATCACAGTTATTACATAGCAGAGAATCTAACCAAAACTCTTATTCTGAAAGCAGCTTTGTTTTCCACTATAATTGTATCCTTTAGTTGCAATTTAAGACAGATGTGTCCAAAGCCACTAAGCAGCCAATGAGTAGTCTAGTCGCCACTTCCCTTTGGGAAGAAAAAACTCTCCCGATCCTCACAAATGTAAAACCAACTGTTCACAGAAAAGAAACTTCCTAAGAATTTCTCTAATGTGTCTTGTCCTACATCCAGTGTCCCAAGGCCCTTGAAGCCACTACCTTCTATTGATCACCAAGACACAAACATGTAGAGATAAGCAGAAGCAAAGATATTAAAAGCATTTTTTTTCAAAGCTGATTAACCATAACACAAACAGTAGCAATAGTATGCTCCCTCTATTGTTCCCTCTCTTTCCATCACCAAAAAAAATTTTTTTAAATGTGTATATGGTTCCATAATGCTATGATTTAGGCTTTGGTTTTTTGTTGGGTTTTTTTTTTCTCTTGCAAGCAAAATAAAACCAGAATGTTGAAAACCCCACACACAACTTGTACTCTTAGCTAATTTGGCTTTCTACAAACTTAGATATTTGAGACATTTTTAATCCATCCCAATTGAATAGTGTAGATTTAAAATTCCAACTTTTTGTTTGTCAGTTTCCTGTGATAGTATCTTTGGTATCTTGAGCTAAATATGGATTGTCCCAAAAGTCTTAGTACAGTTTTAAGATTTATTCATTTAAAGGTACTATTAAGTTTGAACAGATAATCCAATTCATAAAATATTCATTCTCCTTTCTTTTCTTTATGTTATTGGATATTTGGGGGTTATTTTCTTGCTTATTTGCAAGGAAAGAAGATATGAAACTCAAAATCATGACTACTTGTTAGTCAACTCATATGCATTTTTTAAGGATGAGATTTATGCTAAAAGCTAAAAAAATAAAAGATTGGGGATTATGTACAGCTTTTCTTTTTAGTGTTATCCTTATCCACTGTTAACATGAACTATTCAAGAAATTTGTAAGATTAAAATGAAATTTAGTTGATTGAATTTTCAGTGTTTTTTAACCTACAAGCAGTTTCCAGCTTTTGTTCCAGAAATTTAGCACATCTTATATTAAAACAATGTCACAAGGAAGTGTTGCTAGGTTTCCAGGCCAACCCACAAAGGTCTATTTAACTTGTAATACAGCTGAACTGTTCTAGAGAAAGGAGACATCCATTATGCTTTTATTTCTATTGGAAAATGAATTTCAAGTTCCACCTGGAAATGCTCTGAATACACCCTACCCTCCTCTTACCAGATTCAGGGTACTGAATGAGGCATGTGTGGTTTGGGAAAAGGCTGATGCTGGAATTTGTTTTGCTTCACTCTCTATTTGTTACAAGGATTTGGGTTTTCTTTGTTTTGGAGGGTGAGGGGCAGAGAGAGGAAGGTGAGAAGAAAAAGAAAATGGATTTTTGTTTATTAAAACATTTTAAGAAATGCTATGAACTTATGACCTGCAAAGGTAATTGAGAGAATGTTACAATTGATCTACACTCAGATCCCACCCTTTGATACTAGCTTTGAAGAAGGGAGGAAGAGAATAAGCATTTATTAAGAGCCTGCTGTATGCTAAGCATCTTTAAAAAAAAATAAACGAATATTATCTCATTTGAGCCTCACAGCTATACTGCAAAGTAGGTACTATTATTAGTCCCATTTTACAGATGAGAAAACTGAGGAAAACAGAGGTTGATTGACTTATCCAGGGTCACACATCTAATAAGTATCTGAAGCTGAAATTGAACTAGGGTCTTCTTGATTTCATACTCACCATTATATCCACTGTATCACCAGCTGCCTCAAGTGGCCATAGCCACATCATTTAATTTCTCTGAACCTCAATTTCTCATCTTTAAAATAGTGACACTAATAACTATAGTACCCTCACCCAAAGATTACTGTGAAATAATGTAATGTATGTTAAACACTATATAAAACATTATTATCTCCACTTCTCATAGCATTACAGATTTAAAGTAGGAAGGAATCTTAGAAGTCATTAAATTCAACCCTCTGCCCTTCTCTATTTTACAGATGAAGAAATTGAGACATAAAATGATTAAGTGAGCTGCCCAGAGTCATATAATTAATAAGCATTCAAAGTAGGGTTTAAATTCATGTCCTTCAGCTGGATGGCACACTAGATAGAGAACACCGGGCCTAGAGTCAAGAAGACAATGAATTCAAATCCAGTCTCTGACACTTAACTAGCTTTGTGACTGTGGATAAATCATTTTACTTCTGTCTCAGTTTCCTCAAATGTAAAATAGAAATCATAATAGCACTTACCTTACATTAATGAAAATCAAATGTGACAATATTTATTTTTTATTTCTTTCTTTCTTTTTTTTTTTTTTTTTTTTTTTTTGCTGAGGGTTAAGTGACTTGCCCAGGGTCACACAGCTAGGAAGTGTTAGTATCTAAGGTCAGATTTGAATTCAGGCCTTCCTGACTTCAGGGCTGATGTTCTAACCACTGTCAACCTAGCTGCCCTGACAATATTTATTTTTTTTTAAAGTTTAACAAAGTGCCTGGCACACAATAGATGCTTAATAATTGCATTTTCCTGATCTCCTTTCCTCCCCATCTTCTGATTTTAAGTCCAGCACACTAACTGGTGATGCTGTGTCTGTGCTCCAGCAATCATCATTCCCCTAAATCATGCATGCTTTGCTCCTTACCATACACCTGTAAATATGTTCACCGGCTTCTTGATGCTTTAAAATAAAAAAAAAAATTAAAAAAAAACCCAAAGCTTTTATTTGAACTACCGAATCAAAAAATTTTAATATATGAAGGATTTTAAGGGTCATCTAGTGTCCACCCTCCTCATTTTATAGCTAAGGAACCATATAGGTCATCCAGGAAGCATGTAGAGCTTAGCTTGCCCCTCTGATCCAAATCCAGTGATCTGTCTTCTTGTTCAGTCAGTTAAAACATATCAGACTCTTTTTGAACCCATTTGGGGTTTTAATGGCAAAAATATTGAAGTGGTTTGCCATTTCCTTCTCCAATTTATTTTATAAGTGAAGAAACTGAGGCAAACAGAGTGAAGTGATTTGCCCAGGCTCACACAACTAGTAAGAGTCTAAGATGAGTCCTGAATCCACATCTATAGCGCTCTATCCACTGTGTCACCCAGCTGCTCTGGGCTCTAGGTACTACACCACATTACATTCTGCCCCAGCCAACTGCTAGTCTCCCTTTTACCTTTAAGGCTAATCTAAATTTTACTTATTTCTTTCTAATCTCTTCCTCCAATTGCCCTTTGAGGTTTTCAATGTACTCTGAATGGCTCCAGGGGTTGTTGTAAAGAGTCATGCAATTATTATATCCTTCTTAAAGATGGGGATGTGAGAAATACTCAACAATTGGGTTTCCACAGTGTTACAAGCTGCTAGGCAATGTGGAATAGTAGGTACCACTGACCAAGAAGTTTTCAGAATGTGAGAAGTTAAAGAAGGTTAAGATTCCACAAAACAATTAAGTGATCAATAGAAGCCTTGAGCAAACAAGGAATTGAGGATCTAGGAAAGCACATGTGGATTCAGCCAATCAGAAAAATCTTGTGGTTTTGAGAAAACCATAAACTTAATACAATAGTAATCCAGCCCAAACTAGTTGGGTCAGCGACCTGACTTCACCAAATCACTATTGCTCCTGCTTAATAGACTAATTGAATATTAAACAACACACTCTGTAGGAGGAGTTTTCTGCCATTTTTGAACATGGGGTGTATGATGAGGGAGGGGGAACATGTTTATACATATTTAGGGGAAACATATAATGAACATATCAGAAAGATTGTAACCCAGAAGGGAACGGACCAATCCAGTCTCTGAAGGGAGGGGCTGTGCCAAACTAGCAAGTATAAAGTTTCTCACCCTTCTGTGCTCAGGGATGCCTCTTCCCAAAAGGAATGGAGCCTGCTTTTGGCCAGAAATGTTAAAATTATTTTTAAAGATTCTTCTTTAATAATTTTTCCTCGATATCTGATTTTCAGTGTCAAGTGTATTTCTAACAGGGATATTGAGGCATTGAACAATTTACTAATGTGCCCAAGGTCACTTAACCTCTGGATTTCTCAAACTCAGAAAGTCATCTCCAAGCCTGGACAAATATGGCTCAAGATAAAAATCCATTGAAAATATCAAAGGAGAATAAATATAAAAGTGGAAAAGGCAAGTACAAGCTGATTGAGCTACCATGTGGGTGAGGTCTCCATGATTTTGAGATGTAAAAGCATTTCCTGGCTTTCCCATTCCCTCCTTGGAACAATAAATTACATGATGCTTCCTGAAGGATCAAAGGAAAAAACAGAATGAGAAGCTTGTTTCTTTTAATTAATAGCCACTGTCATAGGACCAGAGGAAGACCAAAGTTTGCCAAGTCATCCCAAAACACCAAACCCCTTCAGTACTGGGTCACCATTTGGATGGAAGCTACCAGGGAATTTTATCATTTATCAGGCACCCAAATGATATTTAGATGTGGCTGCCTGTAACCAAGCAGGGAAAATCTGTCCATGCTCTGGTCCCATGTTACCGAAAGAAGTGAGGTGATATAGCGTCCAGCTTCTTAAACTCTGGGTCATAACCCCATATGGGCAAACATAACTGAATGTGGGGGCTGCAAAAAATTTGACGACAGTAAAAAATATCAAATATTCCATCAAGGTTTAATTCTTTATGTAAAAATAAACAAGTACATCCATCTCATTAGTATGCAAATCAAACATTTAGCCATCTTAAACTCAGCATGCCCGAAACTGAACTCATTATCTTTGCTCCCCATTCCTTTTCCCCTTCCAAACTTCCATATTTCTGTCAAGGTCGCCACCATCTTCTCAGTCTTCAGGCTAAAAATCTAAATGTCATCCTTGATTCCTCAATAATCAAATTTGTTGTTAAGGCCTACTGATTTCATTTTGCAACATCTCCCAAATATGCCCCCTTCTTCCCTCTAACATTGTCACTGCTCTGGGACAGGCCCTCATTACCTTACCTCAAACTATCAGCAGAAGATATCTTGGAAGGATTTCAGGAAAGGTCTGTCTTAATTGAGCAGGGGCTGAGAGGGTAGTAATGGGGAGGGAGACCCAGGGTGGAGAGGTCCCACACTGGGAATATAGTGGCAGGCTCTTAACCAAAATATAGCAGGCTAGCTACTCTGTCTGGAGTAGCCAGTGGATCAGCAGACTAGCTGTGAGACTTCCAGTGCAACTACAGAAGGCAAATAGTGAATTGTGAATCACAAATTGTGAAGAAAACAACTCCTTAAAAATACATTTGGTGAAATGGGGAAAAAAAAATACTGAAGGGAATCTCTTCTTAAAAAATGCATTTGGTGAAATGGAAAAAGAGAACAACTCCATTAAAAAAAATAGAATTGATGAATGGAAAAAAAAATCCAATGAACACAACTTCTTTAAAAGTTCAATTGGCCAAATGCAAAAGGAGGTAAAAAAGCTAACTGAAGAATATAATCCACAACGATCTTTATGACCTATTCCCCCTCCTATCTTTCCAGCCATCTTATGTCTCACTCTCCTCCATGAACTCTGTGATACAATGAAAACTGTCTCCTTAATTAATGTTCTTCTAACAAGACATTCAATCTCTAGGACTTGAACCTTTTCTGACTGTCTCCCATGCCTTGAATGCTCTGCCTCCCCATCCGTGCCTACTGCTCTCCCTTGCTTATTTCAAGTGCCAACTAATATTCCACTTTCTACAGGAAGCTCTTATTTCTAATGTCCTCCCTCTATTAATTATTTCTTTTTTATCCTGTAGATAATTTGTATCTATTTGTTTCCTTCTGGTCTCCCCTATTAGATTGTGCACTCACCTCACAGGCAAGATCTGTCTTCTGCTTCTTTTTTGTACCCTTAACATTTAGCATGATTCCAATAGACTTGGGATGGAAAGTGCCATCTGCATTCAGAGAGAACTATGGCAATTGAATATGGATTGAAACATAATATTTTCACTTTTTGTTTGTATGTTTTTTTTCTTTCTCATGTTTTTTTTCTATTGGGTCTGATTTTTCTTACATAATATGACAAATATGGAAAAATGTTTAAAAAGACAGTACATATTTAACCTATATCAGATTACTCACTGTCTTAGGGAGAAGGGAAATAAGTGAGTGAGGGAGAAAAATTTGGAATACAAAATCTTACAAAAAATGAATGTTGAAAACTATTTTTACATGTATTTGGAAAATAAAATACTATTGAAAAATTTTAAAAACCATTTAGCATAGTTCCTGGCACATAATAGGTACTTAATTTATTGACTGGCTAACTGCAAAGTGAGGATAATAATAGAATCAAGCTCCCAGGATTGTTTTAAGGATCAAATGTTTACAAACATGTAAAGTGCTTTTCAACCTTAAATCACTATATGAGGATTCAACAAACTGTTCCACACCCAAAGCCATCATCATGGACAAAACTGTTGCCCACAATTACCTGGACAAAATATCAAGTCATTAAAATTTAAGTTTTTTGATGTCAGCGAATCAAATAGCCCTAATCTCCAAGCTACATGAACAAAAAGCTTTCCCAAAGTTGAGGTCTAACAGAAGAAATCAATACCACTGGGAGATGAAATGCAATCTATATCATTCCTTTAACCCTGTCTGCTCCTGGAGTTGTCCCAAAGAAGTTTTCAGTGAGCCTTCAGAATATGAGCTCTCCTCCTAAAATTTTAACTCAATTACAAGAGAGTCATGTTATCCACCTATGCAACTATCCACAAAAGATCATATGTAAAAGAAAAATGGCAGGATAGCTGCTTGTCCCAGAGCTGTTTCTCTCAACATCATCAAAAAAAAAAAAAGATGAGAATATGATAAATAACAAGAATCATATTTATAGATGGATTCACGATGTATAAAAGCTTACATATATTATTTAATTTGATTTTCACAAAACTCCTTTGAGATAGATAGTGCAAGTATTATTGTTTACACATTATAGATGAGAAAAAAGGCTTGAAGAGGTGATTTCATAGTTCATAGGATCCCAGATGTAAAACTCAGACAAGAGAAACCATTAAGTTCAAGTCCCTCTCCCACATTATACAAATAAGGAAATTATAGAACATAGAGGTTAAGTATCACACAGTCACATAGCTAAGACACTTAAACATGTTTGAGACAGAATTAGAATTCAGATCTTCCTGACTTCATGTCCAGCATAAGTCATATTGCTAATAATTGGAACAGCTAAGTCTCAAAATCACAACTTCTATTTCTTGTATCCATCTATCCATCTGCTCATACATCATCTATCAATCAATCCTATATCGATCAATATAGTAATTGAAATCTCAGAAGTGGGTGACATTGTTCCTGCTTTTATGGTAAAACAAGAAAAACAAAAAAGAAAAAAAGGATGGGGGGTGGTGCTAGGTGATGGCTGGAGAGCCACAAGACCACTACAACCATCTGGATGTAGATAAAGTTGATGGCAATCTATCTCAGCCTCCTGCTTTGTGATGAGGAGCACTGACTGTCTTCTTCTGTATACTGGTCTACTATTTCATCAAAGTCCCAGTCTTCACTTCATTCCTTACCATCCAGCCAATGCCCAGCGGCATCCTTTCTTTTCCTTCTCCTCCAGATCAGGATCTAAGATCAAATCGACTCTGCCACTGCCCCTGGAAGTAGTGTGTCAATCTATTCCCCTATAGTCCCATTCATCATCTTTGAAACTTTCTAGATCCATATAGTATTCTTAGCCCACCACTCCCCTAAATGAGCTGTCTTCCCTTTTAGAACATAAGCTACTTTTAGGCAGAGATTGTCTTTGCTTTTATATTTATATTTCATGCACTACAATCACTTAATGCATTTATTTAAAATTTTTCTGAAGCGCCATCATCTACAACATCCTTACCTCCTTTCTCCGAAATACCAGAATCTCAGTTTCTACCCCTGACACCAGGCTGGGCTCTAATAAGTGACCTTTTATTTAATCTTGCCTTTAACAAGTCCTCCATGTCACTTCCTGGACTCTTTTCCAAATTATCTATCCATTAACCACCATCCTTTCCAAATCCCCTTTATATGTTATCTTGCCTTCGTTAGAATATAAGCTCCTTGAGGACAGGAGCAGGGAATGTCCTGCTTGCTTCTATTTGTTTCTTCCAATATTTAGCATGGTTTCTGAAACACTTCTTATTATAGTAGGCACTTAATAAATTATCTATCTCAGTCATTTATCTTCTTTCATTTATTCATAAGTCAAGGATTTACATCCCCATAGCAAGTGAATACACATCTCCCATGTCTAGTGCCTCCATTCAGTAGTTGAAAAGTTTAGTAAACAATTCCAGGACCCCAGGAAATGAAATGATATTGTCAGGATTCTCAGCTTAGTTGGATGAAAATACAACTAAAGACATGGCTAAAGACATATGGTGTGATGCAAAGAGATTTGGAATCAGGAGGCCTGAGTCTGGGTCTTGTCTCTGCTGCAAAAGAATGGTGTGACAATGGGAGAGTCACTTAATTTCTCAAACTCTCAGTTTTCTTATCTGTAAATTGGGGGTTTCATTAGACAGCCTAAAGGTCTTTTTCAGCTCTACAAATATATTTGCCCTGTGATCTAAAGTATTTTGTTATTGTTCAGTTGTTTTAATCACATCTGACTCTTTATGACCCCAATTGGGGTTTTCTTGGCAGAGAAATGGTTTGCCATTTCCTTCTCCAGCTCATTTTATAGATAAGGAAACTGAGGCAAACAAGGTTAAGGGGCCTATCCAGGATCACACAGCTAGTGTTTAAGGTCAGCCTTGAACTCCTGACTCCAGGCCCAGAAATCTATTCACTGTGTTCTAATGTTACTTACAGTCTATTTCCCACCCACCCCCACAATTTTCTTTCTTTTTTTTTTTAATTTTTATTAAAACTTTTTATTTGCAAAACATATGTATGGGTAATTCTTCAACATTAACCCTTACAAAGATTTCTGTTACAAATTTTTTTCCCCCTACTCCCCACCTCTCCCCTAGCTGGCAGGAAGTCCACTACATGTTAATTATATTAAAATACTTGACAAATAGAATATATATATACATATTTCCACACATCTTTCTGTGCAAGAAAAATCGTATCTACAAGAAAGAAAAATCAGAGAAAGGAAACACAATGCAAGCAATCCTCAATAGAGAGCATGAAAATGTTATGTTGTGGTCCACATTTCACATCCCTCTCTCTGGGTGTATATGGCTTTCTTCACTGAACAATTGGAAGTGGTTTGAAACATTTCATTGTTGAAGAGAGCCATGTCCATCAGAATTGATCTTCATATAGTATTGTTGTTGCCATATATAATAATCTCCTGGTTCTGCTCATTTCACTCAGCATCAGTCCATGCAAGTCTCCAGGCCTCTCTGAAATCGTCCTGCTGGTTGTTTCTTACAGAACAATAATATTCCATAATATTCATATACCATAATTTATTCAGCCATTCTCCAATTGATGGGCATCCATTCAGTTTCCAGTTTCTAGCCACTACAAAAAGGGCTGCCACAAACATTCTTGCACATGAACCCCCACAATTTTCAAGCACTTAATCTCTTTCCAACCCTTTCCCCTCATTGTAATAAAAAGAAAGCCCTTGTTATAAATATACATTGCCAACCAAAACTAATTCTTGCATTGGCAATATTCAAAAAAGTGTATCTTTTTCTAACACTCAAGACCATCATCTCTATGATGTTGTTTAGCATGTTTCGTCTTTAATGCAACAGACTATGGTTTCTCATTGCACTAACCACAGTTCCCTATGTCTCTCCAGAGAAAAATTGAAACTAAAATCTTTTTTTAGTGGCCTAGCATCATGGGAAATTCATCCAGTTTGTCCCGTCTTCAAACCCAAGATGAGAATGGGCAGCACAAAGGGAAGGAAGAAGCACATCCTTCCAAGACTCCATCTCTAATTTCTACCAAAGGGTCCTCCTTGCCTACAGCACTTCTCAGGATCAGCAGAGGATGCTCTGACCAAGCAGGTGGCCCAAACAGGCCCAGAGAGCCCAAGGCTGAGCTGTCTGCCAGTCAGCCAGGCAAAGCCAATGAAACCTTCTAGCTCCTCTGTCTCTTTGATTCTCTCAATTGCCTTAAGAGAATACACAAAGAAAGAATTACTGCCTTAATCATTTTTCTAAATTTCCACTGTATCTTTTGTTCTGTGTCCTACTCCAGCTATGAAGGAGATAATGACAAGAAAAAGCCCAGAATTCAATTCAATTAACATTTATTAAGCAACTACTATGTATGAGGCACTATGCTAGGATACAGAGATTCAAATACAAAAATAAATTGTCCCCGTCCTAGAGCTTACATTCTATTTTTTTTGTATATAAAGCTTTTTATTTACAAAACATATGAGTGATTTTTCAACATTGACCTTTGCAAAAACTTTTTTTCCCCAGCTTTTCCCCTCCTTCCCCCC